>CM053026.1:687804466-687964466 GCA_028564925.1 Lithobates sylvaticus | reverse complement strand
CCATTTTTTTCGTCAAAGTTTTGATTACCTGTTTTTGTGTATTTAATATATATATTTTTTTAGTTATCTAAATTATACATATAAGTGAACTGATTGGAGGTTTTGTTTTGTTAAAATGTAAGAATTTTTCTGAATCACTTATTAATTAAGGCTGCTTTCACACTGGAGCGGGCAGGCATTGACGGTAAAGCGCTGCTAGTTTTAGCGGTGCTTTACTGTCATTTTTAGCGGCGCTATTCGGCTGCTAGCGGGGCGATTATAACCCAGCTAGCGTCCGAGGAAGTGGTTAAATGCACCCATCTGGCGACGCTGCCGAATCGCTTTGCAGGCGCTTTAACAGCAGTGCCCATTAATTTCAATGGGCAGGAGTAGTGGTGTACACCGCTCCATAGGACTTTTTTTTTTAACATCCTGCCAGCGCATCTCCTCAGTGTGAAAGCACTCGGGCTTTCACACTGAGACTGCAGGGGAGCCATTTTGCAGGCACTTTACAGGCGCCATTTTTAGCCCAAAAGCACCTGAAAAACGCCTCAGTGTGAAATTTTAGATTTTTTTGAGATGGAGGGGAAAAAAAAAAAAAAATCGCCCCAAAAAAAAAATCGGCATCATATATACCCTGTTTCCCCGAAAATAAGACCTAGCGTGATTGTCGGTGATGGCTGCAATATAAGCCCTACACCCCAAATAAGCCCTACCATGTTTCCCCGAAAATAAGCCCTACCCTGAAAACAAGACCTACAAGGACTTTAAATAGGGCTTATTCGGGGGGTAGGGCTTATATTGCAGCCATCGCCGACAATCACGCTAGGTCTTATTTTCGGGGAAACAGGGTAGGCCATCGGCCGCCGTGATTTCTAAATATCGGCATCGGCCAGAGAAAAACCCATATCGGTCGACCTCTACTGCGCATGTCCTGTTGCCCATTTCATCCTGCTATGCATTGCATACAGCTGTAATGTTGTGAGTAATGTATAGCACCTGATGTCCTTTTTGGGTTTATTATATCTAGAGCATGCTTGCACCACTTAGCCATGCCTCTGATACCCCTTCGGATGAACCATGTCAGGCTGGCTGATGCAAGCAATCTACTGATGTTCGTGGAATTTTTATTTACCTCTTTTGATGCCTGTTTGTGACTTCATCACTGTAAGTTCACTACAATAAAATGTTGTCCTTTTCTTGTACGGGCTTCACTGTTTTTTTTTTTTGCTTTGCATGTCATGTGTAAACATTGGACTGCTGTGGCTCATGCTGGTTATCTTGATCGTTTCCTGGATATATTTACATTTTCTGTGGGAGATTCCTGGTTATATTATCTGTTGGAGAGCGATATTTATTGCCTGGAATTTATTTTTGATGCTCTCCTTTTATCTAATATCTGTTAAGCAGATTTGATACACCTGGGTGCTGTGTGTTCTTTTCTTCACATACTGGAAACGGTGGAAGATTCTTCTCGCTATCATATAGTGGTTACAGTTTTTTCTTCAATGAATGAACTTTTTTATTTATATAAGCGCTGCATTTTGGACTATATTGCACTGATACTAGTATTGGTGCCAATACTGAGTATTTGCACAAGTATCGGTACTCCATGCAAATGCACCGATACCTGAAACCAGTACTTTCAGGTTCGGCTCTGAGTGGTCAGTGGGTCTCCCCAGTGTTAGGCCTCATGTACTCTGCTGCTGGTAAACAGACGTTCAGAGGCAGTTGGATGCTTTTTTCAGCTGCCCCTCCCTGCCTGAACTCATCCAATGTTATCTTGTGTACATGTACACAGGTTCTTTAAATTTCATTTTTAGACACTTGCGTTTTTATAGGCTTTTCTTTTGAAGGCAAAAAAAATTCAGACACCAATCGCGGCAACTCGTGTTTAGCTGCGTTTCGTTTACAGACGTTTTTGGCTATTTTGACCGGGGGGGGGGGGGGGGAATATTTTTTTCAAACTCTTCTAGATGGACGTTTTAAATGTGGGTTACTATCTGTCAAGTTAAATCGTTCAGAAGAGGTTGTAAAAACATCCCGTTTACATTAAGCCTTGAAGTCCAGTAATTGGAGCTGTCAAAAAAATAAAAAATAAAAGCAACCGGCAATGTTTATTACCAACATTGCTCAGCCCTGAAACACTAAAATAAAAAGAAACATTGTTTTTGAATATTTCTGTTTCTTCATCTGCAGATCAAAGGGATGAGCAAATGATCCTTAATTTACTCTAATCAGCCTTAATTAACTCCCTATTCTCCTCCTTTTAATTATTTTCATGTTTTTCTTTTATATTTTTTTCTTTTGTTCACGTCTATTTTATAAACGATAAACAATTTTAAAACTGTTAGTGAATATTTTCACACCTATATATTAACATATATTTTCACATTGAAAAAGCACTAAATTAAAAAAAAAAATCTATTTAATTTTGTAAATGACTTTTTCAATGCTTTGTGCCATTGCTGACAGCTGAAGTTAAAACAAAACAGTTGCGGTAGGTATTGGTAATTGGTATCGGCGAGTACTAAAAAAAAAAAAAAAAAAAGTATTGGTACTTGTACTCATTGTAAAAGAAAAATGGTATCTGTGCATCCCTAATTGGAACACAGCAAAATGTATCAAAAAAGCACTGACACTGTGTGCGGTGTGAACTACAAGCAAATACTCATCCGGAACATATCCGAAGTGCGATTTGGCCCTAAAGGATCAGTTCACATTTGGGAACATGTTACATGTTCCTCCTGTTTTGAGGGTGGCGCATGTTACAGTACATGTTCTCAATGCCGCTGCCCGATTCCAGGACACATGGAGAGAATGGATCTCTTGGAGTAGACACCGGCCCCAATAAAGCCCTGACCAGGGTTCTATTCAAAACTTAAATAGGGCTTTAGTTCGACTTAAACATGCAAATTGGGGAAAACCCGAGGCCTTTCTATGAGGTGTACAAAATCGTATATACATGTATAATTATATTTCTGCTGTCACCATTAGAGCTATTTAAAACTAATACCATATTACTGTTAACATTTTACAGATTGAAGACAAAACCATATTTCTGGAAGAATTCATCCACTACCTGAAATACCCCTTGATAGTTTACAGGAGGGAGCCTGCTGTGGAAAGAGTTATGGATTTTGTGGCAAAGTTTGTAACTTCTTTTCACAACTCTAATGATGAGGAAGATGAGATGGATGAAGAAAACTCCCCGGTCAATTATTTATTTAATTTCCTTCTTCAGGTAAGATGATGTGTTAAAAAGTATTGTTTATTTAGTTCCAGCAATTTACTCAGCTCTGTTCACATCAGTCCCTGTCCTCAAAGAGCTCATGATCTAGAATCGTAGTTCAGACAGTAGCTAATCAACCTGCTAGCAAGTCTTTGGAGTGTTGGAGGAAACCTGAGACCACGGAAGACTCGTAGAAAAACCCGGAGTACATGCAAGCGCTATGCATATAGAGACCTGGTTGTGATTTGAACAGAGAACCCCAGTGCTTCAATGCTGTAGTGATAACCTCCAAGCCACTGTGCTGCCTCCTTTATAACTAAATTTACTTCATAAACCTGCAGCAATATATAGTTTCCGCTTGATATTACATGAGATCTACTCACTGACCATATGGTAGCTCTTGTATAGAGACACTACCTTTTTTTTTTTTTTTTTAAAGCAGTAGTTTCCTTACTTTAGTTTTGTGTTTGCATGAAACAGGCTGTAGCTAGTCTGAACGTTTTTTAACTTTTTCTTTGTTATGCAAGAGTTCCTTAACTCAGACTTGTGAATTGTTTATGCCCCGTATCTCGGGGCCCCTTGGTGCTAGGAACCCATTTGTTGTGCAAACCCAGTGGAACTAGCACTACAACATATCCAAAGATGGGGTTCCTAGCACCAAGTGGCCCCAAAATCGACTCAACTGTGTCCATCTGCAGCAATGTCATTTTGGGAACCCTTTGGGCTGAGAGACCCCAGTTTTTGGCTGTAGCTAGGGGCATCTGGGAACCCTTAACTACCAAGTTTGGTATTAGTTTGTGGTAAAATTGGGTGCCTCGGTTTATATTCAGGTCGGCTTATACTCGAGTATATACAGTAGTTTAATTCATAAGTTATTCAGGAAAATGGTTATTTGAGATTTTGTAAGGTGTGTGTGTGTGTGTGTGTGTTCCCCCCCCCCCCTCGTCTTTCAGGACAGCCACTTTGAAATGTAGTCTCCTCCCCTTCCTTCAGGAAACACTGCGCCAGCCCATAAATCTTTCTTCCCCATGCCGGACTTCAGTCTTAGTGTTTCCTCCAGTGGGGAGACACTGTGCTAGGAACCTGGTCGCTTCAGTCAGGGGACTGTGACCCATTTTTTGTTTCACTGCAGGGGAAGCAGGGGCTTCCTAGGTGAAGGGTGCGGTACTTGCCCACCATGGCTAGCCACCCCATCCCAGTCGTGCACGGCGGCGGTATGTGGGGGTCCCTTATCGTGTCCTCCGGGACGCTGCAGGGAGACAGCTCCGCTCTCCCTGTACTCTGTATAGGCCGGCATGTTTGGAACTCGCGGGCTGGACGACGGGCGACGTCGCTTCCGGTAGAGGGCGGAGGTTGACTCTTTGACCCGCGACATCCGGTTCCGGGTCGCGGAGCCGATAAAGGGCCGGGCACAGGCTGGAGATGAGTCGGGAGCGCGCACAGGCAGCGCAAGACTCAGTGAGCAACCACCTGCAAGATGTCCGAAGCAGAGCCTCAAACGGACGCTCCCTCCGAAGGCTAACGAAGTCTAACTCTTTACCTAAGGACTGTCCCTCCTAAACATTAGTTCCTGTCTTGGGGGGGGGGGGGGGGTCAGATTCCTGCAGGTAAAAGAGGGTCTAGGGCACTCCCTGGTGGTATTCTGCAAAAGCCTGTATGCTGATTTTTTTTTATTTTTTTTTTTTTTGTTTCCTTACTATGTTTCAGAAAACTACGGAAAAATCTAAATCTACTCACAGTTCCAGAAGGAAGTGTGCCTCCTGTAGGGAGATTCTGGGGGAGACATGGACAAAGGTCCTATGCAAGAGCTGTATAGATTCCCTAGTCAGGGAAAGAGACTGAGCAAGAATCAGGGCTCGCAGCCTCAGTTAAGGAACTTTCGTCCACTTTTTCTTCATTTAAAACCTTATTTGAAAGTTTTCAACTCCCCATCAGTCTCGCTACTCAGATACCACCTCGCCACAGGCTCAGGGTTCCACACCTGCTAGATCTGCCACTAAGATTAGAGCAGGGGAAGTTTCAGGCCCTTCCGAGGTGGAGCCCAGGCAGCCAGACAGTACCTCCTCCAATTCACAGGAGGGGTCTGAGGGGGAGGGCCAGGATGGGAGTCCAGAAAGCCCTCCAGATTCAAATTGTCCCTGGATGAGGTAGAGGACCTCTTGGGAGCAATACATACTACCCTCGGTATTCAGGCAGACAGAAAGCCATGATCGGATATAAAAGGGCTTGGGGGAGCCAAAGAAAAGTGTTTCCAGTGCACGAGGTGCTAGTAGAAACAATCAAGGAGTGGCAGGATCCGGAAAAAAAGGCCTTCTTCTCTAGATCTTTGAAGAGAAGGTTCCCTTTCTCAGAGGATCCCGAGTCTATTTGGAATAAAAATCCCAAATTAGACGCTGCCTTCAGTCAAGTTTCCAGACACACAGATCTGGCATTTGAAGACATGGGGACTTTGGCAGACGTAATGGACAAGAGAATAGATTCCCTTCTTAAAAAGACTTGGGATTCTACAGTGGGTAATTTAAAACCTGAGATGGCCGTTACTGTGGTGGCCCGCAACCTTGGGCATTGGCTTTCCCAAATACAGGAGCATATTGAGGCGGGTACTGCCAAGGATACTAGCCTAGCCTCTCTTCCCACCATTCTGCGAGGAGTCGCGTACATTGCGGACTCCTCGGCAGAGTCAATCCGGATGTCGGCCAGATCAGAAGCACTAGCCAACTCCGCCAGACGAGCTCTTTGGCTCAAGACTTGGCCTGGCGACAGCGCCTCCAAGGTCAAGTTATGCGGAATTCCCTTGACAGGAGATCTGCTCTTTGGCCCAGGTTTGGACACAGTCCTTGACCGCACGGCAGACAGGAAAAAGTCCTTTCCAGTCAAACGAAAGGCTCCAGCTCAAGCAAAAAAGGGGTTTCGCCCTCAAAAACGCAGGGAAAACCAAAAGCCAGAGAGTCGAAAGAAAACCTGGGGCCAAAAAGGCAAGGGCAGAGGTGGGGCGATTTTTCGCCCTCCTGAACAGCCCCGTAAAAGCCAATGACCCGCCAAACATGGTGGGAGGAAGACTGGGGGCCTTCCTCTCTGTGGGAGACAATCTCTCACAACCAGTTTATTTTAGGGGTCATAAGAAGGGGGTATCGCCTGGAATTCTCTGGTCACACACCTACCCAGGTGCAGAGAAAACGCCAATGCCCTAATAGGAGCCCTAAGCGATTTGGAACAGCAAAATGTAATTTGCAGAGCACCAAAGGCAGAGGACGGGATGGGGGTCTACTCGCACATATTCGTCTTGAGAAAACCCTCTGGGAAGTTCAGGCTAATTCTGAACTTGAAACCCCTAAACAGGGCAGTCACCTACAAAAAATTCCGTATGGAATCAATTTACACGGTCAGATCCCTCTTGCCCCCCCAACTGCTTTATGGTCTCACTGGACCTCAGGGACGCTTATCTACACGTCCCCATTGCAGAGAACTCCCAAAAGTTTCTGCGGCTAGCAGTAGACTTAGGGGACCTAACAGTTCCAGGCACTGCCCTTCGGGCTATCCTCCTCGCCCCGCATTTTTACGAAGGTGTTGGCGGATAGCCTACCTGGACGATCTGCTTCTTTTTACAATGTCTCCAGATCAACTAGCCAAGGATTTCGAGGTAACAAAAAGAGTCTTGATGAACCTGGGGTGGCTGCTAAATTTGGAAAATCCAATCTGATCCCCTCTCAGCGCATCACATACCTAGGGTATTTGCTAGACTCAACACTATTAAGAGTCTTTCTTCCCTTAGAAAAGGTTCAGAAGCTGGAAAGGGCAGTGGCATCCCTTCAGTGCAGCCATCAGGTCATAAGGTACCTAATGTCAACATTGGGCTTTCTAACCTCCACCCTCCCGGCTGTACAGTGGGCAGCTCTGCACTTCAGGCCCCTTCAGTCTTATCCTAAAGGTATGGGACCACAGCCAGGAAGAGCTAGACAGTCTAGTGCACGTTCCAGGTAAAAAGATCCCTGTGGTGGTGGAGGAAGGTAACAAACCTGTCACAAGGTCGCCTGTGGATCATACAGACCTCACAGGTGGTAACCACGGATGCAAGTGGCAGGGGCTGGGGAGCTCATCTGGGAATCCCTGCTAGCTCCGGGCACCTGGAAGGACGACTAGGTAGAAAGATCGTCCAATTGGAAAGAATTGAGGGCAGTCAGGCTAGCCTTCAAATCTTTCGAAAGAGCTTCAGGGCCACCACACTCAGGTGCGGTCGGACAATTTGTGCACCGTGGCCTACCTAAACAAACAGGGCGGCACAAGAAGCAAGATCCTGCTAGCCCTAGCGTCAGATACTGAACTAGGCCGAGACCAACACCCTCTCGTTATCGGCAGTCTTCCTAATGCCGCGTACACACGAAGGGACAATCCCGCGGGATTATCCGCTGGACTGAAGTCCAGCGGATAATCCCCTCGTGTGTGGGCGCCGGCGGACTTTTTGGCGCCAAAGTTTTAAGTTTGGTTTTAACCACTTCAGCCCCGGACCAATTGTCAGCTTAAGGACCAGAGGTCTTTTTTCAATTTCGCACTGCACTACTTTAACTGGTAATTGTGCGGTCATGCAATTTTGTAACGAAACGAAATTTGCGTCCTTTTCTTCCCACAAATAGAGCTTTCTTTTGATGGTATTTGATTGCCTCTGTGATTTTTATTTTTTGCGATATAAACGGAAAAAGAGCGAAAATTTTGAAAAAAAAAGAGATTTTCTACTTTTTGTTATAAAAAAAATCTAATAAACTCAATTTTAGTCAAACATTTGGGCCAAAATGTATTCAGCCACATGTCTTTAGTAAAAAAAATGCCAATAAGCGTATATTTATTGGTTTGCGCAAAAGTTATAGCGTCTACAAACTAGAGTACATTTTCTGGAATTTACACCGCTTTTAATTTATGACTGCCTATTTCATTTCTTGAGGTGCTAAAATGGCAGAGAAGTACAAAACCCCCCCAAATGACCCCATTTTGGAAAGTAGACACCCCAAGCTATTTGCTGAGAGGCATGTTGAGCCCATTGAATATTTTTTTTTTTAGTCCCAAGTGATTGAATAAAGACAAAAATAAAAAATAATTTTTTTTTTCTTCAAAAAGTTGTCACTAAATTATATATTGCTCACACATGCCATAGTTATATGTGGAATTGCACCCCAAAATACATTTTGCTGCTTCTCCTGAGTATGGGGATACCACATGTGTGGGACTTTTTGGGAGCCTAGCCGCGTACGGGGCCCCGAAACCCAAGCACCGCCTTCAGGATTTCTAAGGGTGCAAATTTTTGATTTCACTCCTCACTACCTATCACAGTTTCGAAGGCCATAAAATGCCAAAATAGCACAAAACCCCCCCAAATGACCCCATTTTGGAAAGTAGACACCCCAAGCTATTTGTTGAGAGGCATGGTGAGTATTTTACAGCTCTCA
Organism: Lithobates sylvaticus; assembly: GCA_028564925.1. Taxonomy (NCBI): domain Eukaryota; kingdom Metazoa; phylum Chordata; class Amphibia; order Anura; family Ranidae; genus Lithobates; species Lithobates sylvaticus. Next base: position 687,955,817 of record CM053026.1, on the reverse strand, counting down.
TTTGTTTTTGAAAATGAAGAAAGTAAAGAAAAAAATTTTTTTTTTTTTCTTTTTTCAATTTTCAAAACTTTGTGACAAAAAGCGACATCTGCAAAATACTCACAATACCTCTCAGCAAATAGCTTGGGGTGTCTACTTTCCAAAATGGGGTCATTTTGGGGGGTTTTATGCCATCTGGGCATTCCATGGCCTCCGAAACTGTGATTGGCAGTGAGAAGTGAAATAAAAAAATTACTCCCTTAGAAAGCCTGAAGGCGGTGCTTGGTTTTTGGGGTTCCGTACGCAGCTAGGCTCCCAAAAAGTCCCACACATGTGGTATCCCCGTACTCAGGAGAAGCAACAGAATGTATTTTGGGGTGTATTTCCACATATGCCCATGACATGTTTGAGCAATATATCATTTAGTGACAACTTTTTGTAAAAAAAATATATATATTTTTTTTTTTTCATTATTCAATCTCTTGGGACAAAAAAAAAAAATATTTAATGGGCTCAACATTGCTCTCAGCAAATAGCTTGGGGTGTCTACTTTCCAAAATGGGGTCATTTGGGGGGGGTTTGAACTGTCCTGGCATTTTTATGCACAACATTTAGAAGCCTATGTCACACGTCACCCACTCTTCTAACCACTTGAAGATAAAGCCCTTTCTGACACTTTTTGTTTACATGAAAACATATTTTTTTTTTGCAAGAAAATTACGTTGAACCCCCAAACACTATATATATTGTTAAAGCAAAGGCCCTACAGATTAAAATGGTGGGTGTTGCATTTTTTTTTTTTCCACACAGTATTTGCGCAGCGATTTTTCAAACGCATTTTTTGTGGAAAAAATACACTTTTTTTTATTTTAATGCACTAAAACACACTATATTGCTCAAATTTTTGATGAAATAAAAAATATGATCTTAGGCCGAGTACATGGATACCAAACACGACATGCTTTAAAATTGCGCACAAACACGCAGTGGCGACAAACTACATACATTTTTAAAAGCCTTTAAAAGCCTTTACATGATACCACATTAGATTCACGGAGGAGGTCTACTGCTAAAATTACTGCCCTCGATCTGACCTTCGCGTGATACCTCACATGCATGCTGCAATTGCTGTTTACATATGACGCCAGACCAACGCTTGTGTACGCCTTTGCGCAAGAGAAGGGGGGGCAGGGGTGCTTTTTTTTTTTTTTTTTTTAGTTTTTTTTTTATTTATTTAGCTTTTTTATTCTATTTTTAAACTGTTCCTTCCATTTTTTTTCTTTGTTATGATTTTTATTGTTATCTCAGGGAATGTAAATATCCCCTATGATAGCAATAGGCAGTGACAGGTACTCTTTTTTTGAAAAAATTGGGGTCTATTAGACCCTAGATCTTTCCTCTGCCCTCAAAGCATCTGACCACACCAAGATTGGTGTGATAAAATGCTTTCCCAATTTCCCAATGGCGCGGTTTATATCCGGGAGGGGGGACATTCCCTCCTACTGCTTGTAAAAGCAGTCTAGAGGCTAATTACCCGCTAGAATTGCTTTTACATGAAAGCCGATCACTGGCTGAAAAGAATGATACCAAGATGATACCTAAACCTGCAGGCATCATTCTGGTATAACCATTCAAAGTCCAGCAACATACTGGACATATATTGTAATCTTTTTTTTTTTTTCATGCAGCCTCTTGGCTGAACGAAAAAAAGAGATTGATTGGTGGGTATGCCCACCATTAGAATACCTCCCTTCATCCACCCACTTCTAATGATGGGCATACATGCACCATTTATATATGCCGATGCATGGGGGCATCCTCCCGCAAAAGTTATGCCGTGTACACACGGTCGGAATTTCGACCGTATGTACGTGGCATTAGGAGCCAATCGCTCCTCCGCCCCCCCTGCTGCCCCCATGCTTCGGCACATATGCTCTTTTTTTTAACTGTGGTGGTGAAATCACCTCCTACAGCGTTGGAGTCGCGGCTTTATGTATCGTGGGAGCAAACGCTGTTGCTGTCAAGATAAATAAATCCGCACTGCAACTGAATGGCGCACCTGAAAACAAAAAAATGCTTAACACTAAAACACAGTAAACAAAATTACATACCTGAAAAGCAAGCATGATAAAACATGATAAAACATAATAAAACATTGCAGAATAGAATGGAGTAAAAAAAGAGCAACAATAGAGAGAGAGAGAGAACAATAAAACGACAACTATTTTTGTTTTTTTTATTTTTTTGAGATTCACAGGTAAAAAAGCTCCTGACTGTTAGCGACTGAATCAAAACGCTACCACAAAAAAAATGTTAGCGATCGCAGGGATCAGGCCTGACTCTGCGAACACTGCAGTTATGTGTGCTTAGTGTTTTGTAAGTGACAGTGATCGATCGATACTGCACTTGGGTGGGCTGGGCTGGGCGGAGGGGGAAAACGCAGGTGCTAGCAGGTATCTGGGCTGATCCCGCTAACAATGCGTTTTTTTGGAACCCTAAACTGCTGGGACGCTAGTATAGATCTGATCAGATCAGATATTGATCTGTTCAGATACTATACCACTAAGGGAGGTGTATGCTTTGCGCGTGGGTGTTTGCGGTACTGGCACTAACCTGGGGCGACGCAGACCTTATTTGACCCTAAAACCTAATTGATATCACCCGCCGGGCGATCAGGGGGTTAAACCGTTATTGGGTAATAAATGGCGGGTGCCCTGACAGTATAAAAAACAAGCTAACTAACCAGCGTCACCCGTAACAGTAATACAAAAAAAAACTGGTTACCTAGCGACACTAATGCAGGGATCAGAAAAACGATCGCTTAGTGACACTGGCAAAAGGGGGTGAAAGGGTTAACTAGGGGCAATCAGGGGGTTAAACCTTTATTAGGTAATATATGGGGGTACCTGACGCTATATAAAAACCTGACGGGGAACCTAAATAACGAAATAACTAACTGGCTAACCAGCGTCACCAGTGACATTTTATACGGTGATCACTGGTGAAAGGGTTAACTCTAGGGGGCAATCAGGGGGTTAAAACCTTTATTTAGGTTGTAATATGGGGGTACCTGACCTATAAACCTATTTATGAACCTATATAAACATGGCGGTTAACCTAAAAAAAAAACTGGTTACCTAGCGACACTAATGCAGCGATCAGAAAAACGATCGCTTAGTGACACTGGCAAAAGGGGGTGAAAGGGTTAACTAGGGGCAATCAGGGGGTTAAACCTTTATTAGGTAATATATGGGGGTACCTGACGCTATATAAAAACCTGACGGGGAACCTAAATAACGAAATAACTAACTGGCTAACCAGCGTCACCAGTGACAGTTATACGGTGATTACTGGTGAAAGGGTTAACTCTAGGGGCAATCAGGGGGTTAAAACCTTTATTTAGGTTGTAATATGGGGGTACCTGACCTATAAAACTATTTATGAACCTATATAAAACATGGCGGTTAAAATAAAAAAAAAATGGTTACCTAGCGACACAATGCAGCGATCAGAAAAACGATCGCTTAGTGACACTGGCAAAAGGGGGTGAAGGGGTTAACTAGGGGCAATCAGGGGGTTAAACCTTTATTAGGGGGGGGTAGGGGGCTACCTAGGACCTAAAACTAACTGCCCTGACAGTTATTACAGTCACACTGACACTAAATGCAGTGATCAGTAAATAAATGATCACTGCAATTAGTGACACTGTGACTGGGGGGGGAGGGGGTGATCTGGGGGGTGATCAGGGGGTGACAGGGGGGTGTTTTGTGTGCCTAACTGTACTGGTGTCAGTGTAGTGTTGTGCACTGACCTTAACATGTTCGCCGCTCGGCGTCTCCGGTCACATAGACCGCGCACCGAGCGTGACATCACTTCCGCCTTCCTGTCTATACAATAGACAGGAAGGGGAAGCTTTTCATTCGCCAGGAGCGATCGCGAGGGGGTGGCCAGAAACCACTGGCCGTCCCCTCGTCCCGGATCGCTCCTGAAGCGATGCCGACCGTCCCCGCCGGCGGAGGGGGGTCCGATCGGACCCCCCAACCGCCTAAAGAATGGCACGTACAGGTACGTGGTTCTGCCTGTACGTGCCATTCTGCCGACGTATATCTACATGGGGCAGTCGGCAAGTGGTTAAAATTATCCGCTGGACTTGGCAGTCCAGCGGACAATCCCGCCGTTAGTAGGCAAGTCCGCGGGACTTTTGAAAATGAACGGACTTGCCCACACACGGAGCAGTCCGTTCATTTCGAACGTAACTTCAGGTACGTAGCTAGCGTAGGCAGTAAATGCCGGCGCGCTAGCTCCGTCACCTGTCATGGATTTAAAGGGAATCCCCACGCCGAAAAACGGCGTGGGGGTCCCCCCCAAATCCATGTCAGTCCCTTATCCGAGCACGCAGCCTGGCAGGCCAGGAAAGGGGTGGGGACGAACGAGCGCCCCCCCCTCCTGAGCCGTACCAGGCCGCGTGCCCTCAACATGGGGGTGCCCTGGGGAAAGGGGGGCCGTGCGGCCCCCCCACCCCAAAGCACCTTGTCCCCATGTTGATGAGGACAAGGGCCTCTTCCCGACAACCCTGGCCGTTGGTTGTCGGGGTCTGCGGGCGGGGGCTTATCGGAATCTGAGAGACCCCTTTTATAAGGGGGCCCTCAGATCCCGGCCCCCCACCCTATGTGAATGAGTATGGGGTACGATGTACCCCTACCCATTCACCTAAGGTGTAAAATGTAAAGTAAAAAAAACACACACACTTTTGAAAAAATAGTTTATTGCACTGCTCCGGGGGTCTTCTTCCGTCTTGGGGGTCTTCTCGCCGGACTCCCCCGCCATTTACCAAGCTCTTTTACCGAGCGGGGGAAGTCCTGCTACCTTCTTCGTCGTCGCCGCCGTCGTCTGGGGTTCTCGATCCGCCTTCGGGGGTCCCCGGGGGTCTCTTCTGTTCTTGCGGCGGTCGTCGTCTTCCGCGCCGCCGGCGTCTTGTCCTTCTTGTCCTTCTTCTTGTCCTTCTTCTTGTCCTTCTTCTTGTCCTTCTTCTTGTCCTTCTTCTTGTTCTTCTTCCGATGTTGACCCGACGCTCTCTCTGCCCGGAATGCCTGTGCCGCTCTGCGCTGGGACTTATATAGGGGCATGGGGACAGGGTCACATGTTCATGTCACATGGTGACCCCCGCCCCCTTGCGATGTCACAGTCCCAGCATCCTCCGGGACTGTGACAACACAAGGGGGCGGGGTCACCATGTGACATGAACATGTGACCCTGTCCCCATGCCCCTATATAAGTCCCAGCGCAGAGCGGCACAGGCATTCCGGGCAGAGAGAGCGTCGGGTCAACATCGGAAGAAGAACAAGGAGGACAAGAAGGAGAAGGCGCCGGCGGCGCTGAAGACGACGACCGCCGCAAGAACAGAAGAGACCCCCGGAAGACCCCCGAAGGCGGATCGAGACCCCCAGACGACGGCGACGACGAAGAAGGTAGCCGAACTTCCCCCGCTCGGTAAAAGAGCTTGGTAAATGGCGGGGGAGTCCGGCGAGAAGACTCCAAGACGGAAGAAGACCCCCGGAGCAGTGCAATAAACTATTTTTTCAAAAGTGTGTGTGTTTTTTTTACTTTACATTTTACACCTTAGGTGAATGGGTAGGGGTACATCGTACCCCATACTCATTCACATAGGGTGGGGGGTCGGTATCTGGGGGCCCCCTTATTAAAGGGTGCTCCCAGATGCCGATAAGCCCCCGCCCGCAGACCCCGACAACCAACGGCCAGGGTTGTCGGGAAGAGGCCCTTGTCCTCATCAACATGGGGACAAGGTGCTTTGGGGTGGGGGGGCCGCACGGCCCCCTTTCCCCAGGGCACCCCCCATGTTGAGGGCACGCGGCCTGGTACGGCTCAGGAGGGGGGGGGGGGCGCTCGTTCGTCCCCACCCCTTTCCTGGCCTGCCAGGCTGCGTGCTCGGATGAGGGTCTGACGTGGATTTGGGGGGAACCCCCACGCCGTTTTTTCGGCGTGGGGAGTCCCTTTAAATCCATGCCAGCTTACGGAGCCAGCGCGGCGGCATTTACTGCCTACGCTAGCTACGTAATCTGAAGTCAAGTGCTAAATGAAAGGACTTGACGATGAGCGGCAAGTCCGTTCATTTTCAAAAGTCCCGCGGACTTTGGCCGGCGGATTATCCGTCCATGCGTGTGTGGGCAAGTCCGCACGTGTGTGGGCAAGTCCACACGCTCGGAAGGTCCAGCGGACCCAGCTGGAAAGTCCGGCGGGATTGTCCGCTGGACTAGGTCCGCCGGCAAAAGTCTGCACGTGTGTACGCGGCATTAGAGGCGAGAAAAATACGATAGATTTTCTCAGCCGAAGGAAGCTGAGAGAGGGCGACTGGGTCCTCAACCTGGAGGCCTTCGATCTTATCTCAGGAAGATGGGGGGCTTCTGGAGATAGACCTCTTTGCGTCCAAGACCCGCTGTTTTTTTTTCTCCCTAAACGGGGGAGAAGGGGCATTGGGGGTGGATACCCTATCTCAGAGCTGGCACTTCAGGGTATGTTATGCCTTTCCGCCTCCAGCCCTGTTACCAGCAGTCCTGAAGCAATCTCAGAGAACACAGATCTGATATTAGTGGCACCACATTGGCCCAAGAGGGCATGGTTCTCAGTGCTAAAACAGCTGGCAGTAGAACCTCCCCTGTTCCTTCCACCACGAGAAGATCTTCTCTCCCAGGGCCTAGTCCTTTGTCCACAGGTCCATCGGTGGAAGCTTGCGGCCTGGCTACTGAGGAGGGCATACTAAGATCCAAAGGATTTTCAGAGAAATTTAGTCTCTACCCTCCTCAGTAGCAGGAAAGAGACGTGCAAAATATACAGGAAGGTCTGGCTCTGCTTTATTGCATGGTGCTTAGAGTATTCCTTTTCAGTACAGAATCCCACTGCCGTATTGGAATTCCTACAGTGTGGGGCAGACAAGGGCCTGTCCATTAGCACCCTTAAGTGTCAAGTGTCGGCACTAAGTTCATACTTGGAGGAACCTCTGGCCTCCAACCCATGAATGGCCAGATTTTTCAGGGCTCTGTCCAGGCAGAGACCAGTCAGAGGTCCACCTTTTCCCAAGTGGGACCTGTCATTGGTCTTGCAGACCCTAACGGGACCCCCCCTTTGAACCTCTAGGAGAGTGTTTACTAAGGGAGCTTACCCTAAAGACAGTGTTTTTGGTGGCAGTAAGTACTGCCAGGAGGGTTAGTGAAATTGAGGCATTATCAATTAGACCCCCTTTTTGTGTTTTCCCAGATAGGATTCTCTTTAAAACCGATCCGGCTTTTTTTGCCCAAAGTGACTTCAAGTTTTCACAGGAGTCAAGAGGTAGTTTTTTACCTTCTTTTTGTTCTAACCCCTCAGGTGAAAGGGATTTAAAGTTTAGTTTTTTGGACATAAGGAGATGTATCCTTCACTACCTAGAACTGACTAAAACATTTAGAAAGTCAGATTCCCTTTTTGTTTTGTTTTCGGGAACCAGAAAAGGGCACAAAGCGTCCCGATGCACTATCACCAGGTGGCTCAGACTGACCATTAGCCAAGCTTACACCTTAGCGGGGAAAGAGATCCCTACAGGTATAAAGGCACACTCTACCAGGGCCATAGCAGCCTCTCAGGCAGAGAAGGCTGGAGCAACGCCTGAACAGATATGCAGGGCAGCAACATGGTCCAGCTACTCCACCTGTTTAGAATGTCATTAACGCGTTCTTGTGTCTCCCCAGCTGGCCGGAGGTGATCTTATAATAACTGAAGTCCGGCAGGGGGAAGAAAGATTTATGGGCTGGCGCAGTGTTTCCTGAAGGAAGGGGGGAGACTACATCTCAAAGTGGCTGCCCTGAAAGACTACTGGAAAAGGACGTTACCGTTGCGTAACTCTAATTTTTTTTTTATCCGTTCATAAACTATAAATAAATCATATTTATAGTACACAACTAGATGTGTTTTCTACTTTAATCCATGTTTTATAGCATGTGTGGAATGTTGTGAACACTAGATGGTGCTGAAATCTTAAACTATATTTAAAGAGGAAAAAATCATCTTTGTTGATGAGTTCATTGTTTAAATGTTTCAAGGACACAACTTACCAGTATTTTTATTTTATTTTTTTCTGTTTCAGTCCCATGTGGCCAATAGCATGGCAGTGCGGTTCAGGGTTTGCCAACTTATTTATAAACTACTGGTAAATTTACCTGAAAATGCTCAAATTGATGACGACTTGTTCGATAAGATCCATGATGCCATGCTCATCCGAGTGACTGACAGAGTACCCAATGTGCGGATCCAGGCAGTTCTGGCGCTGGCCAGGCTCCAGGACCCAAGTGATGATAACTGTCCTGTAACTAATGGTGAGCGTTTTATTCCTGTGACACTGATATTCTACAGGTTTATAGTCTGTACTATGTAATGCATACAGAGGCTGATCTACTAAAGAAACTGAAATTTACACACAAATTGTGTGATTATTCACTTCAATTGTCCAATCGTGTGCAGATAAAAAAATATTGGATAATTGAAGTCAATGTTCACATAATTTTGTGTTTTACATTCTCCAATCCTTCAATCGGCTCCAATGTCTCTTGTGGTAGATTTCTCTCCACTTTTAAACACAAACAGATTTGTAGAATTGTTTGGTTAAGCTATTCTGATCAGCAATCTTTCTTCCATGCAGTAAATCTATATATGACCTTAGGGGTTGTCCTGACAAATTTCAAAAGGTAAGGGCTCCATAGATGGTCTGGTACTTGCAATCTGTCACCTATACCATCTCTTATAAGTATATTTACCTAGAAAGTTAGACTCTCACGTGTAGATTGGTGTATCTAAAATGGTGTTTTGTCTCTCGAATCTCCTGGATGCTTATATTGCCAAAATATAGCATTGACCTTGCATTGTGGTATTTCCACTCTGCAATGGAGCTTCTTTGTCCGAAGCACCTAGTGATTTTTTACTTGTAATATTATTCATGTTATGATTTTCTTGACTTTTGAAAAAAAAAAAAAAATGGGGTTAGGGCTCAAGACAGCCTCATAAGCGTCTCCCTTTCACCCTCTGTGCAGCAGCGCTCTAAGCTCTAGTGACAGCAGCATAGAATCTGTACTGTTATACCCAGCCACACTCTGCTCTGATATGCTGTTTATTCCCCATATGTTTGTGAGTGCAATTCCAACAGTTTTTTTTTTTTTTTTTTTTTTCTTATTATATTTTTTTTTTTTATGTGCCTAATCAAAGGGGTTCTGATGGCAGAATTTTATTTTATCTCAACCACTTCTGGACCGGAAGGTTTTACCCCTATAAACAACAAAAAAAGCGTTAATTTTGAAAAAATTTTTACTGTCTGCTATAAAACATAGCCAATAAAATTTTAATCCATTTTTTTTCAGCTGCTACATAATTTTGGTAAAAAAAAAAAAAAATTCCACTAAATGTAAATTGGTTTGCGTAAAAGTTATGTCTACAAACAATGCAATATTTTTATGGAATATTTTTTTTTACTAGTAATGCCAATCAGCTTTTTTTTTTTTTTTTGCGGGATTGCGGCAGCCAGATCGCATATCTGACACCTTTTTGAATACAATAATCAATGCTAAAAAAATGCCCTGTCGCTGCACTGATACTGGCAGGGAAGGGGTTAACGGGCGATCAAAGGGTTAAGTGTTCATAGGGGGTGCCTACTAACTGTGGGGGGGTTGCACTGATTGGGGGAAGACAGAGATCTGGGTTCCTGCTTATCAGGAACACACGATCTCCATCTTGTCCCCTTGCATAACAGCGATCTGACTTGTTTACATAGGCAGATCGCCATTCTGCCTCTATGGGGGATGATCGCGGGTGGCCGGCAGACATCGGGTCTGCTGGACTCGTTGATTGACATCCTCGCTAGCCAATCACAGCGCGATCGTGCCATCTAGTGGCTATTGAAAGAAACCACGTACAGGTACATAGGTTCACGCAGTAACGCCACATTGCTGCAGTAAATACGCGGCAGCTGGTCAGCAAGTAGTTAATGCATATGCATGAAGATGAATAACCTTGTGTGCAGCAGCCCCCCAATACTTACAAAAGCGCCATCTCGATCCAGTGTTGCCTGAGAGGTTTGGCTGTCTGATTTGGCTGAGACACACTGTGGGTGCCATTGGCTCCGACTGCTGTTATTCAGTGAGCCAGCTGTCAGTCAGCGGGCCAATGAGGGGAGAGGGGGCTGGTCCGAGCCACGGCTTCTTGTCTGAAGTGTTAAGCTGCTTGCTGTGGGGGCGTTTGGCAGGAGGGAGGGGCCAGGAGCATCAAAACACTGCTGCCAGTAGGAAAGGAGTCTAGAAGATATAGCAACATGTCCAGTGTGCTAATGGTTAATTAGTATTTAGCACACAGCATGACCTCCAAAATGTTGTTTACTTTGTAACATGTTTGGTTTTATACATTTTCTTTGTATATTTGTGTTTTTTGTATTTTTATTATTTTTTTTTTAATTATTTTAACTTTCCTAGACCTCTTGCTAATGCCCCCTTGTGGTTCTAATTGTGTATGACAGGAGAGCTGACATCTGGTCCTGTTTTGTGGGCTTTGAACATTTTTATTATAAAAATTTAATATGCTTAGTTTTTTCTCCATAGCATACATGCAGTTGCTGGAAAATGATTTGAATGCAGAAGTAAGAAGAGCAGTGCTATCCTGCATTGCACCATCTGCCAGTACCTTACCAAAAATTGTTGCGCGCACTATGGACGTTAAGGAACAAGTGAGGAAACTTGCCTATGAGGTAAGTTTTTTGATAATGAGACGATTTATTTATAGATAATCAAACAATTTGGAAAATTTAAAAGGGCTCAATCACACAATTTTTGCATAGATCAACACAGGCTCAAGGCAAAGGGGCACATGGTAAAGTTATTTTCCGTGTTTGCCCTGTTCACAGCACAACAAAGCACTAAGGTGGACTGTGGTGCGTTTTGTAAAAATGCAGACATGCATGTTTAATGGGGATCGACTGATTATTGGTGCGGCCGATATTCACTTTTTTGGAAGCATCGGTCACAAACGTTACCAATATTGCTTCAAGGGGTTTTACTGGGGGGAATGCATGCAGCTGCATCACCACGGTCCCGCAGCCACTCGCCTGGGCTCTCCCGTCCCACCGGGAGGCCCGACCAACCACCGGCACGTCCACCGGCTGGCCGAAGACCCGAACAGAGCCGATGCTTCATTCGGGTCTTGAGTCTAGTAACCCGGAAGCGAGGTCATGACTTCACTTCCTGGATTACTGGCATCTTAAAGGCGCCAGTTTTAAAAAAAAATAGAAAGTATTAAACGCAGATCTTGACGTTTGGAATACTTTCAAGTGCAGAGGAGGGGTTTGGGGGTCTTGTAGACCACCCTTCGATACCTCCATAAAGAGTACCTGTCACTGCCTATTACTGTCACAAGGGATGTGACAGTAATTGTGACAGCTATAACAGTGATTAAAAAATAAATAAAAAATTGTAAAAGGAGCGTGTAAAAATAAAATTTTTAAATTGTACAGAATATCGTCAATCGGCCTGAGTGGTGGCCGAAATATCGGTATCTTATTGGCACCAAAAAGACTATCAGTCAATTCCTAATGTTTAATGCAGCGCAACTCACCTCACCACATATCACTGCAGCTCACTGCAAAATTCAGCTGTACATATAGTTGAATGAAGTGCCCTTTTGTATCCTTTTTAAGAGTAAGACAAAAAGTAAACCATGCTTTAAACAGTAATTATGTTCACCACCTTTTATGATCCTTTTGCGCGTGTGTGTGTGTGTGTGTGTGTGTGTGTGTGTGTGTGTGTGTGTGTTTTCTTTTTTGTGTGTAGTTGTCAAGATAATACAACTTCAGAAATATGGTCAGGATCCGCCCAGAATCCTGGACCGGCTCTGTGACGTCGGCCATCAGCGGACTTTAGCACGCTGTCGACTGAAAACGTGTAACAGAACTAACTGCATTCCTGCGACCCGCAGGCAAAGTATAGCCAAAAAAGCTTTGGCCATACTTCTCCTTTAAATTGTCTTCTATTGCTCTCAGCCTCCTCTAAATTATTTTGATGTTGCTGCTGTGATCTGAATTGATAGGCTAGATGGTGGCCTATTTTGTTCTCCACGGTCTCGCTGTGTGTAGGAATGTAGCCACTATTGCTTGCTCCTGAGATGGAATAGGGCTCCACAGTCGCATAGGTCTCAGCTGTTTGTGTTTCCCTATCAATCACCTGATATAATGGAGAGGGATTGTTGTGTGGCCCTTTCCTGAGATTGTCTGGTGTCAACATCACCTTTTTATAAGTGACTCATGTAGATCGCAGAGGAAGCAGTCAGTAGAGTGCTTGGTGCTTTAGATTAAGGGAAGGACACACTGTAGAAGGATATACGTTTTCAGAGCTATCTTCTGGCCGGTCACGTGACGTGCAACCGCATTGAGTCTCAGACAGGGCTTCTGCAGGAGAGGCTGATCGGCCACGTGACCTCCCCGGATGCCAGAGGGAGATCTCAGCTCCTCCTGCAGAATCCATGTATCGGAGCTGTAAAGCGGCCGTGAGTCACGTGACCGGCCTGAAGATCGCCCTAAAAAGGAATTTACAATCCTTGTTTTTAGAAGATTTACACAGTGTGGCATGCCAGCCTATAATGGAGGGCCTGGCAGTAAGTTATGTTGAGTTGAGTCTTAGGATTTGTGAATTAAAGGATGCCATAATAACCTCTTATGGCCGTAGCTTTTTAAAGGTGTTTGATCAATCTTTCTCTCTTTAAAGGTTTTGGCTGATAAAGTTCACCTAAGAGCACTTACCATTGCCCAGAGAGTTAAGCTTTTGCAACAAGGACTTAATGACAGATCAGGTGAGCATTCCACTGACTGCATACTTTCTAACAACTTTTTAACCTCAAATGGCTATTTTGGTAGTGTAAAACCATTGAATGCCCCTGCATTGATCATATGTCACTTTGTCACAATCCATGTCTCTCGTCACAGAGGCAGTGAAAGGCATCATGCAGAAGAAGCTGCTGCAGTCCTGGTTGAAATACACAGAGGGGAACATCTTGGAGCTTCTTCATCGTCTGGATGTGGAGAATTCTCCAGAAGTTGCAGTCTCTGCACTCAATGCAATGTTTTCTCTGTCATCTCCTAATGAGCTTGTGGAGAAGTGTGAAAATATTGATAAAAGGTACGGTAGATTAATTTGTATCTTCTCCATTTAGAACTTGGCTAGGAAGCTTTTGTTTATAACTTAAGCAAAACTTTTACATTTTGGATGGTGATGACAGGTTAGAACCACCCTCAGGTTTTTGTTGCCACCAGAACACTAATGGAAGGGAAATCTTCCAATCGGGGGACTCCATGTGACAACTGTCTTAAGAGGATATTTCCCTCACATTGAAAATAATTTCTCACTTCCTGATGAGTTCACACGACAGGAATTAAAGGGATTTTTAGCTATACATACTGAGCTAGATGGGCACCTGAGACCTGCACCTGGAGCAGTGGACTTACCGAGGTGCTGTTTTAGGAGCTTGAAATAGTTTAGTCTGTCATTTGACATGTTATAATTTCAGTTTTATTTTAGAATGTACAAAGGAAATGTAAAGAAAACCACTATAGATTCCTTAAAATGACATATTAGTTTTATTTGTTTAATGGATGCATGTAGTAGTTTAATTACATGCACCCATTGTCAATTTTCTTTTTAAAGGGAACTTTTGCCCAAAACTGATATTTTTACATTTTTGGTGTACACGGTTTGTATTGCTTGGTCTACAATTTACTAGAGTATGCAGCAAATACAGTCTAGACTTGTTATCTATATACTTCTTGCTTTGAGTTAAAGACTCCTTGGGCATTGAAAGGATTGAATCAGTATGGCAGCCAGGGAAGTAGCATTTTCATAAGTAGATCAGCAAAGGCAACTTATTGTTTTTGTAAATTAACTCAATCATTGCTTCTAGCTTTCAGTTTCCCAAGGCAGAAAGACCATGTAGTGTCGCATATAGTGATATATGAAGTTGCATAGCAACAGCATTCTTGTAGTTTGAATTCAGACAATGTATTTTTTTCTTTCTTTAGGAAACTCATCCCGCTGGATACTTTGACTCCAGAAAATGTTTTGTATTGGAAAGCACTTAGTGAGTTTGTTAAATCCAAAGGTGTCGAAGGCGAGGCTGCACTAGAGCAAATTTTACCAGAGCCAGCTGTGTATGCAGAGTATTTGTTAAGGTAATAATGTTCTATTGAAGTAACTGAAAGATTCATATAATTTTCTATTTTAATGCAGAAAACACACTTGAGGGTCTTGTTTTTGAAAAAAGTGTGTAAAAAAAAAAAAAAAAAAAAATATATAGCCCTGTCAACTCCGATCAAGAGTATTTTTTATTTATTTTTATCCCAGCTATTTGAGTGATCGCAGAGGCCACAAGTATGCTCTTCCCCTCTCCTGCGGATCTTAATATTTGATTTAACTGTGGCCTTAGCAACTTCTGCGCCATTGGCCACAGAGACTCTGATTTCCTTAATTTTTTTTTTTTGACGGAGCTTGCCCCCAAGAAGGTGCAGATTACTGCTATTACTGTTAAATTAAGGGTGTTTTTGTAACAAGTGCACTAATATGGCTACAATCATGTACCAGTTTTTTTACAGATGTTTAAAAACTACTTTAGGCCCTAAAGCCAGGGTCTCAAACTGGTGGCCCTCCAGCTGTTGCGAAACTACAAGTCCCATCATGCCTGCCTGTGGGAGTCATCCTTGTAACTGAACAGGATAACAGCGCTAATATACTAATACATCACCAAATCATAAAAACTCATGTCAAATATAAAACAACAATATATAAATTCCAGTGAATAAATATATAAAGTTCATGTGAATCCAAGGAGGTTTTTCCAGTGCAACTTCAAATTAATCGGATGTGCAGTATAAAGATCAAAATTAGTGCTCCCCTCTGTGTGCCCTCTCGCTCACCAGAGATCTTGGACTCCCATAACAGAAGTCGGATGCGCTTTGAGAGGGTGGCTGGCCTTAGTCCCACTGGCTGTATCACCGCAGCTTGCGTTGTCCTCACTGAGCCATCAGAAATCCCAGAAACCCATTGAGAAGTGTGCAAACGTTTTGAGGACTGCTGGGCTCTGTGGTCCCACAGGCTGTAACTCCAGCTACAAAAGGTGTTGTCCTCAATGAACCTCCAGGTATGGGTACAAATGGCAAAAGAAGCTATAATAGTGTAATTCTGTATATTGTATAAAATCCAAAATTCCAGGTAATCCACTGTTACTAAAAACATTTAAAAACCATGTAAAACCGGAAGTAGCCGACCAGAAATGTCACCACCTATGGTCACATGACCGGTTTTGTCCCGCCCACAGATCATTTTCAAAGGATCCTTGTAACTGTCAGCCTTGCAATGCATCATGGGACTTGTAGTTTCGCAACAGCTGGAGGGCCGCCAGTTTGAGACCCCTGCCCTAAAAACTTTCCACCCGCTTTTCCAGTTTCTCTATGGAGATTAGCCACATCCTGGCAAGCTACCCTTAAACACTTATTAGCCTTATAACCGTTTAGTGAGGATTTCATGCAAAATTGGTCTATTCCACTGTGGATCAATTGGTGTCCCGCCTTAACAGGGCCCCTACTATTCTGGTCAAGAAGGCTCCTGTCCTTAACTAACCACTTCCAGCCCAAGGACGTCATATGACTGACTTTTAGTGGGGATATCTGAGGCCTGCAGCTACAGGCATCATTCAGATATCATCTTTTACAGTCACCGATTCTGTTCAGCCGCTTGATCGCTCTTACAGGTGGCGGGAGGGTACATCTCCCCAACTCCCGCCGCCCTCCGGTGCTTCTCCTGACTTGCTTGTACGATCAGCAAGCCGGAGAAGGGCCGGACATTGATGGAGATTTCTGGTGATCAGATGTCCCCAGTCATCTCTATGATCCTCGGAGGCCTGAGTGAGATATTATGACGTCCGGCCGGTGAAAGTAAACCAAGCCGAGAACTCTGCTGGAAAGGAAGATTGATCCCTTTTATTTTTTTAAATCTCTTTCCAGCCTGGAGCAGAGATCTGGGCTCTGGTGTCTTCTGCTCCAGCACGGTGGCTGGTGATGTTTTGGCCAATGGGGAAATGGTCACAACCTGCTTCCTGATTGGCGAGGAGGAGATTGTGACAATAGCGATTATTCATTCACTATTGTCGCACAACTGGGTGGGTTTGGGGGGGCCGCGACCATGCACCCCTAATGTCAGGTGTCCGATTTGTCTGTCACAGTCCCGCTATGAATTGTTGATCGCTGCCATTTACTAGTAAAAAAAAAAAAATCCATGATTCTGATGGTGGTGAACAGCAAAATCATTGTTTGGGGAACCCCTATATTGCGCAAAAAATGTACAGTCATCTTTAAATGTATCCTTAGACTGTCTTCATTTAAAAAAAAAAAATAATAATTTATGGGTAGGAATCGCGAAGTTTTATTGCAAGAGCGGGTAAACCATTTCCTTTTTTTTTTTTTTTTTTATATTTAGTTATCTTCAAACACTTCCTGTACTAACAGAGGAAGAAAAAGCAGATATGACTAGAATTGAAGACCTGATGACTAAAGCATTCATTGGGCAGCAGCTGATTCGTATAATAGGCTGCCTGGATACCAGTGAAGAGGGAGGAAGGTAGGTCAAAACTCTTATTTGGTGTTATGTCACTTCACATCCGCTATAGAACCTTCCCACGTACTCGTATTTCTCTGCTACCTTTTACAAACCTCCAGAATCTCTGAAGCATTAGTTGTATCTAATGTGCTACACCTCAGAAAAAGTTCTTGATTATTCTGACAGCCCCCTAATTATATAATCTGATAACGCAGGAGCCACAAGAAATTTATATAAAATCTGCATTTCTTCACCAGATAAAAAGCTTGTTACCGCTGACAAAATACAGTTTACAGTTGGCAAAATAAGCCATATGGTCCTTGGTTTCTAGAACAGGAAGTAAGTACTGAGCTCAACACAAACTTTGATCTCTGAATATCACCAGTTAACAGTTACCTCTGAGGTAGAGATGCAATCATGTAGGTTAGTTGATTTAATTTTGCTCTTTGAGCTTGACTTGCTTTAAATGAGAAGTATAGCCAAAGTAATTTTGGCTTTATTTCTCCTATGGATCACAGGAGTGACCTGTTTTCAGCCTATAGCGGGCTAAAGCCTGCTGCTGGCTGATGTCACAGAGCGAGTCCAGGCTCTAAAAAGATCCTGCCCACTGGCCACCCAGTACACTGGCAGCAGCTGGGTCAGCCTCTTAGGAAGTGCCCCTCACCTCCACTGCTCGGTGCTCCAGTGAACGTGGGGAGCGCATAGCAGAGGGCCAGAGACTGATGGTCCCTGGCTCTCTGCTCACAAAATCAGTTCTCACTGCAGAGCTGGTGGGGGACAGATGCAGCATCAGATCGCTGCTGCATCCACCTGGTAGTATACTTTTTAGAGAGAGAGATTCTTAAGAGCTAGTTGATACAATGCCCATGTACAGTACTGTGCAAAAGGTTTTAGGCAGGTGTGAAAAAATGCTGTAAAGTAAGATTGCCTTAAAATTTTATCCATCTCATCTCATTTACAAAATGCCACACAGCAAGAAAGAGGTCTTTAAAGCAGGGTTCCACTGTCCGTTTTTTTTTTTTTTTGAATCATGACAATGATTAATATATGTAAAGATATAACTCACTTGTTCATTTTGAAAAGAATTCTGCAGTCTGTTTTCACCACAAAAACGAGGTTATAAAAGTGTATGCTGACGGTTGTCATCTTGCCTGTGTGCATGTGAAGCCCACAGGCATCCTCTTCCGGGACACTGTGCATCTAATGGACCAGCATGCACCTCCCATATCCCTGATCTTGCGCATGCGCAGTAATAGGAGCACCGTTGTTCGCTGCTCATCTTCGGATATTTTCGCAAACTGCTTGTCATCCGTACTGCGCTTGCGCAGTACACGGCCGGCACTATCCGACGGGATAGTGTTTGACAGGACACCGTCAACGGCTCTCAATGGGCTCTTTCGAAATCCTGCGAGATCTTGCCACAGGCTTTGGCAATGACTCCTGGGACTGATAGGAGCTCCCAGGAGTCATTGCAGGTAAAAAGGAAATTAGGAAATGGCTGCAGTTGACCCACCCATATACGCAGAGAAGGACATTACAAAAAAAAAGGTACAGAAGAAAAAAAAAAATATCAGTTTTTAACTAAACACATTAATGGCATTTGAGCAAAACATTGAAAATAGGGTGGAGCTCCGCTTTAAGCCCCAAAAATGGCAAAGTGGTGTCAGCAGAGGGGACTGGCTGAAACAACATGGTTATGAGGACATGGTCGCAACACCACTTTGCCATTTTTGGTGCTCAAAGACCGTGAAGATATGTGGTTCTCCAAGATATTTGGAACAACCTACCTGCCGAGTTCCTTCAAAAACTGTGTTCAAGTGTACCTAGAAGAATTGATGCTGGTTTGAAGGCAAAGGTGGTCACATCAAATATTGATTTGGATTTCTCTTCTGTTAATTTTACTTTTCATTTTGTTAATAGTTTCTTTTTTTCTAACATTTCATTTTCTGAAAGCATTCTTAATTTACAGCATTTTTTTCACACCTGAATAAAACTTTTGTACAGTACTGTATGAGCCGTACCCCACCATAGACGGCTATACCACAACACGCCAAAATGTGTGTGCCTTGATCCTGCCCCTACCCTTCCACTTCCCCTGTTCCCTTTTTTATGTGAGTCTTTTAAAACCTAACGTATAACCTAAAGTTTACATTTTTCAGGCTAGTATTTTAGAAAATGGTGAAAATAATTGTTGATCTTGCCAGAAGTGCAGTGTGTGTCACTTCCTGTGAGATGAACTGGAAGCCTAAACAACGTTCTGCAAATTATCTAATCACCCTTCATGTAATGGAGGTGAACAAAGGCCATCATAAAGTCCAGCTTGAGTGATATCCATAGATGTAGTAAAGTAGTGAGTGTAGCCACTCAAGGACAGAAGTGTTATTTACAGGATTACAAGATGAAAGGGGGGAGCCTGAAAAAGGCAGCTGTATTCATTTTCTAAGGACTTGGTGAGCTGCAATATATTCAGGCCTATTCACACCACCCATCTGCTAAGATTGCATTGTTTTGACAAGGCTACCAAATACACCACAACAAACCATAAATCCTGCAAGAGGTGATTTTTGGCGGTGCACTGTGGCATATGAGCGTGTAACTGCTTGTTGTGCTGCAATCCAATTTGCTGGGTAGGTGTGTTGGGGTTCCATTTAGATATGATTTTAAATTGCATTGGTGTAGTTATTTGGACACTGTATGCAAACAGTTCTAAGCTGAATATTCGGTTTCACAGCCTCATTCATTTGCATATGTTTCCCAGACAGACTGTATCAGACATTATCAGTATCATTAGATATTACTAATTTCTTCTACTGAAAATGTTGCCTGTCATGCTAAATCCAATGTAGATCAGAAGTTCTGACTTCTGCTTGTTGCAGGCCAGGCTCAAAAAAAAAAATAATAAAGCCATAGATTGCCAGTAAGCATTTTCAAAATGAGTTTGGTTAGTGGTAACGCTCATTTTTCTTTTGATAAGCAGTAGGTTCCTTCACAAGAGTGGGTTAAAACTTTCTAGAGCCCCGGTGGCCAACCTGTTGCCTGGGGACCTCACGCATCTCTTTGGCACTTTTTGTTTCGGGCCCTGCTAATCAATGTTTCCCTACTGCCCTGTTATAGCAGTAATTTCAAGCAGCCTATAATGTCCCCAGTCTTGGATTGTCTCCCGATGCATGTCCCCAGTCTCCAACAAATCTGCAGTCTTTGACCATCTCCTGTATCATGTCTGCAAACTCTGACCACCTCCTGTATCGTGTCCATAGTCTTTGACTAAATCCTGTTGTGTCTCTGATAATGAACATTCACTAAATTTTGTGTGTAGCCCTTTCTTGATATGGGGGCCTAAAGCGTGGCCCCTGACATCACCCGAGTTGACTACCACTGATCTAGGGGAAAAAACAGGTTAGAAGGTCACTATTGGGGAGAACCGCAAAATGCATAAGGTTGGTACACGGCCCATTATGATTGCTTAAAAACTGGCTATTTCTGTTAAAATCCCCCCCCCCCCCCAAGAAGCACTGGGGGGGGGGGGGATTATTTGTCTTCTACTCCTCCTACAAAGTAAAGTATGGTAAACCATTTGGGGGGGGGGGGGGGTGCACAGATGTTTTCCAGAATTTTCCAACTAAGAGGAGGCCAATTGTACATAACAATAATAATTAATTATAATTAATTTAGCAGCTCGTCACTGTAAAAAGAAAAAAAATCCTCCTTTTCCATTAGGCCGAAGTTCTTCTTCTTTTTTTTTTTTTTTTTCTTTCTATTCTGTAACTAATTCAAAATTCCACAATAACAAAGTACATAAAGGAATTAAATATATTCGTACAATACTTTTTACTATGGTCAGCCTTGCTTTGAAAGTTGGCATGTTTTTTACTTTCCAGAAAACGTCTTCTTGCGGTATTACAAGAGATACTTATCATGCCCAATGTTCCAACATCATTTATTTCCCCTCTGGTGGAGATCCTACTCCGCGTTCTAAAGGATGATGACCGTAGAATCATAACTGTAAGTAGCAGACTATTTTTAGACCTAGATCAATTTGTTGGTACCCTTACATAAAAAAATAAAAAAAAAACAATTTACACTGAAATAACGTTGCTCTGTAATTGGCTTCTGGCATTGTTTATTTCATAACCTATTTAAAAAAAAAAATCAACCTTTTTGGCATGGACAAAAATGATGGTTCCCATAACCTAATACATTGTGGCACAGCTTGTGTGAGGCAGTCTGCAAACAATTGTTTTCTGTAAGGCCCCATGCACACGAGACGCAGATGCAAACTCTGCTGAACGCGTGTTTTAAAAAGCAGAAACCTGCGTTTAAAAACGCGCTTTTTGCTGTGTTTTCATGCCGCGTTTAGACGCGTTTGCGTCTATAAGCATTTGTAAAGATAACATCATATAGACCCTCCCCAAGCTCAGAAAGCATGTATTATTAACTATTTCTGCCAATTTGATCAGAGTGAGCAGCAGCAGCAGCAGCAGAGAGAGCAGTTGTACACTTGCATTTGCCTTTCTTTCTGTGTTTTTTTTTTTTTTTTTTTTAAATGGATCCCATATTGAATATATGTCAGGAAATGCTCCTGATGTTGCTCTTGATGCGGCAGCAATGTCGTCGCAAATTTGCATGAGAGGTCCAGAATCAGAGCTCGTCGATATTGGACCCATCCGTTGATGGCACAGCGAATGTCCGTTGGATATTTCACAAACATGTATGCATCAGTGAGTATATATGCTCTATGAACTATCTAAACCAATTACGACATTTTAAACAATTTTTTTATGGTTTACCATCATATTTCTGAGTTTTCTGCTCCAAAAAATTGGGTTCCTTTTAAAAAGGCTTATAAACGCAAACGCGGCTAAACGCAGGTGCCTGCGTTTAGCCGCGTTTAGCTGCGTTTTGCGTCTGAAAAGCAGAAAAGCAAAGTGTCTGAACGCATTTTTTTTGCTTCTGGAAAAACGAGGTTAAACGCAACTGCATAAAAACGGGAAAAAACTAGACTGTGTACATGGACACATAGGATAACATTGCATGCGTTCACTTGAAAAAAGTGTCCAACTGCCTCTGAACGCGCGTTTAACTGCGTCTCGTGTGCATGAGGCCTAAGACGTCTGCACCCGCCAACAGGTACAGTAGTTTGGCCAACTCTTCTTGAGCAAACTGATTCAGCGGTTTCAGGTTTGAATGGTCCCTTCTTTGGGCAACATAGTTCACGTCTTTCCATTGATGTTTGATAGGATTCAGACCAGGGCTCATAGAAGATCCCTTCAGAATGTTTTGTTCTTGGCAATTTTGTTTCGTTTAAAAATTCCTTGATGGTTTTGAGATTTCATTGTACCCTATACACAAAATGCTAGACATAGTAAAGCAGCCTGAAAACCTAACCAAGCCTTCATGGTTTCACAGATGGTACTGTTTTCTTTCAAAGCTTTTTATTTTATGTTTAATCGGTAACTATAGAGCTGACATGACTGGCTAAAACTGTTCGTTATGTCTCATCTGTACAAAGAACATCCTCTCGGAAGCTTTGTGGCTTGTTTTCCTGGGTCTTCTGCCTTTTGAGCCTTCTGTCACTCAGAAAGCAACAGATGGTGGGATCAGATATTGATGTACCTCAACCTTTTGAGTTTTGCTTGTATTTCTTTGAAAGTTTTCCTTGACTCTTTGGGTTGCTTTACTAAGACTGGAGAGTGCAAAATCTGGTGCACCTCTGCATGGTAGTCAATCGGCTTCTAATTTCAGCTTGTTCAATTAAGCTTTGACAAAAGACCCTGGAACCAGATTGGTTTCTATGCAGATCTGCACCAGATTTTGCACTATCCTTCTGTTTTATCTGGGGTCCATGTTTTGCTTTTGTGGCCATGTCCAGTTGGCTTCACCAATCTGTCTCCTTTGCATTCTCTAGTTCATGTTCAGTGTAGTGCACATGATACCAAAACATTAACTATTTTTCTCCATTTAAGGGTGACTGTTTGCAAGATTGTGTGAGAATCCAATATTATGGGGGGGGGGGGGGGGGGAGTGTTTGGCATATCACAATGATCAACTTATTTTTGATCTCTTCTAGGGGTACCAAAGTGTTAGTCCAGGGCATTTAAGAATATCTTTGTTGTAGAATACTCAATAGTGTATCTCTCCATGCTCTTTTTGCTTTACTCTGTATCATACCAAAGACATGCAGGTATTCATGAGACAATTGCTTTTAATGTCATCACCTTTCAGGTGGAATGAAGCGTTGTCAATGGGCTGTAAGAGCTTCTATCTAATCTATCGTTGTTCGGGAGTTGGGTGACGGCAGCGTGGGAGGGGTAAGTGAGGGCAAGGTAGTTGGGATGGAAAAGGCTGTGATCGCTGGGGGGGGTGGGGATAGGAGAGTTATTGGAAGACATGTGGGCAGAGGTGACCACTGGTAGAGGGAAGGAGGAGGCAACAGGCAGAAGTTGCTGCAGGCATGGTATAGAGAGAGAGAGAGAGAGAGAGAGAGAGAGCGCTGCTGCTGAGTGTCTTCATACAGAGCCCCCCTGTTCTCTGCCTCAGTATCCAGCCAGGGAGAGCCTGGCTCCAGTGCTCTGGGTGGACGGAAGTCGGAGCTGGAGGAGGGAGGTGTGCAGCGAGGAGACGAGTCTTGTAGGCTGGCGCGCCTGTACCTTGTGATGCCACTGGGAGGTGGAAGCAGGGATGGCACTGTCGGGAGGGGAGGAAGAGGCAGTCCTCTTCGAAGCGACGCCACTGCCGGTATCCAGCATCGGAGCATTTTTGCGAGTACCGATACTCGCAAAAATGGCTAGTATCGGTGCATTGTGTGTGTGTGTGTAAAAAAAAAAAAAAAAAATATGTATATCTATTCTATCGTACTGTTTAATACTTGTTCACCACTACTTTAATCTTTTAGGTAGCAGAAATGGTTTCTGAGCTCCGAGAGCCAATTGTCACGGTCGACAATCCACCAGATGTTGCGGAGTCCAGGAAACTACAAGTGAAGGTATGTTTCTTTTATAATTTCAGTTCAGTGCTTCCCCCCTTTGTGCTATGTTTATAGGCGTGCCATCTCCCCAAATATCGCTAAATGTTTTCTTACCAACCCCTTTCACCATAATCCGTGCTTTAATCAGGGACTTTGGAAACCCCACCTCAGCCAGACCATTACATGCTAATCTCAGATTCTAGTCATGTCATTTGACTCCCCCCCCCCCCCCTCTTCCTTGCAGTTGGTGCAGGTGGTAAAACCCTACATTTGAGCCGTGTTTTTACAGTCCCTGATCTGCGCGCCCCCCCTGTTTTTGCTGTAGAGGCAGTAGCAGGGGCTGTACACATGCTACGGCAGGAATTATACCCCATGTTGCCCTTGGCAAATTGTGCTGAGCGTGACCGTTTAGAGCAGGGGTGCCCAACCTTTTGAAGAGCGAGGGCCACTTAACCAACTTCGTAACCAGTTGCAGGCCACAATGAGCAGAGCGGGCAGATGTCTGTGTCCACTCTGTCTATGCAAAGGGGACACAGACACAGTCCACTCTTCTCTATGGGCCCTCTGATCTGATCAAATGGAAGGGGACTTATGTTTTTTTAGCAGATCCGATTGGAAGTAGGCGGGTATAAACGGACACAAGTCAGTTTACATCTGCGCACTCCAGAGAGGGGAATGGAGGGTGCAATTGGGTCAGACCGATCATGTTAAAGGGGCCTAAGGCTGCTTTTACACTGATGGTCTGTGGTCTACCCATACCGTGGGTGCAGCGCAACTGTGGCTTTCCTGCGGGTTAGTTGTACTTTTCGATAGAATTCTATTATATCCTGCAGGTGTGGTGCACTTTCTGAAAGTGTACCAAACACACAGGTAAAACCGGAAGTCTATGGCTCAGTGCAGGTAAGCCACAGGTGTTCTGCACTACACCTGCAGATCAGTTTGAAAGCAGCCCAGTAACCACTGCAGAACAGATATGTCCCTATATACACTGATTTTAGTAAATAAACTTGTTGTCCCAGGCAGAGTGCATTTGGTATCGCTCCGCCTATGACAAGAGACGGTGCTATACAGGAAGCATTGGCTTATGCAGCTCTGTTCCGCAGCTGCTTGCTTCCTCTACTGCTGGCTTCATTCACAACACTGATGCTCTGGCATGGCGGGTAGGCAACCTGCAATCTGGGCTTGCCAACCCGTCATCCCAGAGCAGGAGGTCGCGGGCCACATCAGATGGCTCTGCGGGCCACATGTGGCCCCCGGGCCGCTGGTTGGGCACCCCTGGTTTAGAGGGTTAAAACAGGTCCTTGTATCTCCTCCTCGCTGTCTTTCAGATGCTCTCTAAAGAGTGATACTGTGTTGCTCTTCAGAACCAAGCAGGTGTAAATGAGTCCAAGAAGATGACTTTTCCAAAAGCCATACTAGGGCAGCACAGTGCATAGCACTCGGCAGAGTCCTGGAGGACTGTATGCAGACTCTGCTTGATGGAAGATGCAAGGTCAGCCTATAATGTTGCCTGCATGCACTGAATTCTTCTGTGGTTATGTAGTGAAATGCATATAGTTAGCCACAAGGTGTACAGGGCCTGGGCTGTGTTCTGCGTGGTGCACAGCCCTGTCCTTGAATACACCTGGAGGATATACCCATTGTGGAAGGCTGAGCCACAACTGGGTATATTCCGTTACTCCTGCTTACTAGATGGCCTATGGTGGCTACAGGGCACAACCCCCTTTAAACATGCATCCCAGGGTGCCCTTATTATCTAGACCCTTAGAGTGTGTGTAAGCCATTTCTGGTGGTTGCGATAGGAAGAGTGCCAGTGTTGACTTGGCGCCTTTTTAATGTCTACTAGCGTGCCTATATTAATATTATTTATATTATTATTATACAGGATTTATTTAGCGCCAACAGTTTGCACAGCGCTTTGCAAGATTGCAGACAGTACAGATACAATTCAATACAGGAGGCATTGGAGGGCCCTGCTCGCTAGAGTTTACAATCCTATAGCAGGGTACTGAACCTATGCACACCCCCCCCCCCCCCAGAGTGCCACCTATTGTGCCTATGTGGCCCAAGCATGTCCTGCTTCTGCACTGCCTCATTTTCAATGGGGTTTCTGTGGCTGCGTGCCTTACCTTCTCTTTCCAGTCAGGATTTTGGTCTGGCAGGTTTTTGATGATCCTATATTTTGTTTAGAAGTAGTGCTTCCAGTTTTATCTAATGTGGATCTAGATTCTGCTATCCCTAGTAATATACATGGGTGGAGTTTAGGAACAGAGAGCTTGTCTCACTTAGGCATAAAGTTGTTTGAATTAAGGTCTGCTTTATTAACAGTTGCTTCTCTTGCTTGATGTAATGTAGAGGATTATTGTAAAGTAGTGTAGTAATGTAGTCTAATTGCAGATTGCAAATATAAAAGTGCAACTTATGGAAGCCAAGCAAGCTTTGGAGGATGCTATAAATGCCCAAGATTTTGGCAAGGCTTCTGAATTAAAGGAAAAGGTGTCCGAGTTGGAAATGGTGAAAACGCAGCTAATTAAAGAAGCAGAAGAACCAGAACTTAAAGAAATCCGCGTTGAAAAGGTTTGGCCTGCTTTTTAGAAACCTATTCTTTATCTCTTAATCTTTTTTTTTTATTTTATTTTTTTCACCCTTTCGCTGTGTGGTTTTTCTTTTTCTCTTTCCAGAATGACCCTGAAACACTTCTAAAGTGCTTGATTATGTGTAACGAACTCCTAAAGCACATTTCACTTTCTAAAGGACTTGGAGGAACGTTGAATGAGATAATTCAATCACTGGTAAGTGCCTAGGAGAAGCAAAGTGACTCTTGGGAAATACAATAAATCAGGCAGTCACTTGAGTGTGGTTCAGAAGTGTCTGGCCCAGTATTCCTCAGAGGTGTGGCTTCAAATCTAACATTGATATGATCTAATTGTCTCAGATTTACAGTGAAAATTGGGTGTAAAAAGGAGGCCTATATCAGACTAGGTATCCGGAAGCACGTTTTTAGATTTTATAGGAATGTACATAAAAAAAAAAAGTGAGATTACAATTTTCTGCAGTGGGCTTTAACATGGTTTTTCCTTTTGGTGGCTGTGCTGGTTGAGTTCAGGCACTGAAATTAGAAACTTGGATGTGTCTGCTTCATAGTAAAATGGCAATTATTGAATGCAATGGATAACCCTCATTTTAAACAGCAAAGTAACGGATCTGTTTTTTGGATTCGTTTTTTTATTTTTTATTTATTTTTTTCAAATATTTTTATTGAAATTGACATACAAATTTGTAGGGAATATACTGCTTTGACTTGGGAGTGACATCCTCCACACGGGGAGGAACAGCTAACAATAGCCGCTAACAAATTCCAAAAAAGACTAGACATAGATAGGAAGTTGCTAGTAGAAGGAAGAATAAGTTAAAGGGGTTGTAAAGGCAGAAGGTTTTTTTTTTTGTTTTTTTTTGTTTTTTTTTGTTTTTTATCTTGATGCATATGCATTAGGATAAAAAGCCTTCTGTTTGCCTCAGCAACCCCCCCCCCCCCCCATCTGAGGTCCCTCCTCTGTCCAGCGATGTCCACGAGTGTCTCAGTCGTCTGAGATTCTCCCTCCTGATTGGCTGAGACACAGCAGTGTCACCATTGGCTGTCACTGCTGCCAATCGGGAGAGAGTGGGTGGAACCAGGTGGTCGGGGGTCCATGTCTGAATGGACACAGGGAGCTGTGCCTCGCCTCGGGTGTCCCAAAAGTGAGCCGCTTGCTGTGGGGGCACTCAACAGGAGGGGTCAGGATCACAGAAGAGGTCCCGAGAAGAGGAGATTCTGGGCTGGAACAAAGAAGGTAAGTATAACATGTTTTTATAGGGGGGAAAAAAACAAGACTTTACAATCACTTTAAACATTACCTGGGAATTGACATAAAGCAAGAGTCAAACATTAGTGTACAGAAAACAACCACAACAATAATAGTACATAAATGTCAGGGTGGTAGCTACAGTGCCTTAAAGTATTCATACCCCT
Source organism: Lithobates sylvaticus (assembly GCA_028564925.1). NCBI lineage: Eukaryota > Metazoa > Chordata > Amphibia > Anura > Ranidae > Lithobates > Lithobates sylvaticus. Next base: position 687,928,207 of record CM053026.1, on the reverse strand, counting down.
TGAAATATTCAGGGGGGCTGAATATAAATGCACGTCACACTTTTCACATATATTTGTACAAAAAATTGAAAACCATTCATAATTTTTCTTCCATTTCACAATGATGTGCCACTTTGTGTTGGTCTATCACCTAAAATCCACAAAAAATAAAAAATAAATTTACGTTTTTCGTTGCAACATGACAAAATGTGGAAAATTTCAAGGGGTATGAATACTTTCAAGGCACTGTAAGTGCCCTTTCCCTGCCATAACTCAGGACAAGTAGACACCGGAAGAAGATCAAGAGGGGTGGGAGGGAAAAGGGGAGGGTTGCATGGGGTCCTCTGGGTCGTCCGAGTGGTAACGGGTACTGAGGGAACAAGGGAGTGAGGTGTCTGAGGTTCAAGGCTCCAGGAAGCATGCATAAAAATCTAGGGGTAGAACTTTTCAACCCAGGGTTACCAGATTTTTCAGTACAGGCTGATTCCTTAAGTAGCCTCAGTTTTGGTATGTATCATTGGTGATCTTGTACAGTACTTTGTATTCTGGCTTCCAAAACGCTTTTTATGGATTTATTTTTGTGAGCGCCTTTTTTGTTCTGTAACCAAAAATTCCTTTTCTGGTCCCATGCAGATACTTCCCGGAATAACCAATGTTCATCCTTCTGTAAGGAACATGGCAGTTTTGTGCATTGGCTGCTGTGCCCTGCAGAGCAAAGACTTTGCAAAACAACACATGACTCTGCTTCTGCAGGTAAGAAAACATGCAGCCTTCAAGAATTTTAAGCTGAATATGTAGATTTTTCTCTTGTAGTATACAGCACATCTGACTTTTTTTGCTTGTTTGTGTTTTTTTTTTTTTTTTTTTTACATAGTGACGATATTGGGATATTTAAAAATTAACACGACGCAAAGTATCTTTCAAATGTACTGGAGCAAACACATTTTTTTGGGGGGGGGGGGGGGACCCAGATAGGCCAGCACATGAAAAACTGGTATAAAAGACTAAACTGTATAGAACCTCTCTGGCAATAAAGTACAGCTAGTAAACTACTAATGCTATCCACCAAAGTGTCAAAGCACACATAATTTGGCCTTTTATTTACATATTTTTATTAAATGCCATGCAGCCACTGTCTGAAGATATCTAATTATGCAGTCTTTATTCTGTACTCTGAGGGCAAGACTGCAAGTAGCTTAGGGAATGAACCTTGCTAGAATCCTGAAACACATGGACTTGCTTTTTAGCATGTTAACTTGAGGGATCTTTAGAGGCTAGCAGGGCAGCCAGGAGTGGAAATGATTGCTAGGAATTATCGCCATTTACAATGTAGGCGTTTGTCCATTTTGGGGCTGATTCACACCAGATAAATTCCAGTGCACATGGACAGTAGAATATATGGGTTACAGTTGCCTAGTTCACACCAGTGTGCTCAGTTCCAGTGCTGAAAAAGTCGAACATGCATTTTTTTTTTTTTTCTGCACAAAACTGTACTAATATATGGCAAATTGCATCAAAATCGCAACCAATATCCCCGGAAACTTTAGAAAGAGAAGGGTAAAGAAAACTCATTGAAAGCACATCAAAAACACACTGCAACACAGCAAAAATGCGCATGCAGAAATTCATCCGGACTGCGTTTCTGTGGTGTGAATGGGCCTTCAATGTTTTGACTTCTGTAGAGCAGGCAATGCATTGTTTCCCTGCTGTTGGATCTTTGTGTTTGAATTTCAAAAGCAATATAAAATATACACCTGTACTTCTGTGCTTTTTTTTTTTTTAGATATCGCAGCTTGATGAGGTCAAGGTGAGGACCAGTGCCTTGAACGCAGTGTTTGATCTTCTTCTGATTTTTGGACTTGAAATTCTAAAGCCAAAGGAAGATGCTGGCAATAACCCCGAAAATAAACAGGAAGACGAAACAGACGGGGCCCTTGAAACTGAACAGTCCGACTCTGCAGAAAAACCTGATGAAGAAATAACTGAGACTTCTGCTTTGAATTCCATATTAAAGATGTTCTCTGACTTCCTGGACAGTGAGGTAGGAAAGCAATTGGGACTTTTTTTGCTTATTCTGCTGATTTGTAATATATTTAACTAATTTTTATTTAGGACTACGCATGGAAGCAGTGGATTGGCATATTGCGTTCCTTTACACATTGAAGATGGTTAAATTTATCTGCATGTTTAATCAACTAATGAACTTAATGATATAAATAATGAAGGTCCCATGTAGTGTCGAATACAGCTTTTTCTTGGGTGGAATGGCTGAGCAGTGCTCTCTGAACTGTTAGTCTGCTAAACGCCAGAATTCTCTCGCCATCTCCTGAAGCTAGCAATACATTAATATTGTAGGTTCACAGCACTATTGTTTTTAAAGCTTTCTTCAAATCATGTTTAGACACGCAGGCCTGTTCTGACCCCTAAAAACTGTTGGCATAAATACACATGTATGGATCAGCTGAATGTAGGTGTTTGTACCTAATATTAAAGGAGGAAGGGTGAACACTTCTAAACATTCTGGTACTGGCTTGTATCAGGAATGAACGGTAATCCTTGGCTTAGATTAGTCGTCTCCAAACTGTAGTCCGGGGGCCAGATGTGGCCCTCTGCTTGCCTTTATCTGACCCTTGGGGCACTATTTCACAAATGGAGCACTGTTCTACCTACTGACACAATCAATGAGGCACTATTCTTCTCATTGATTTCAACAATGGGGCACTATTCCTTCTATCAAAACCAATGATGGGGCACTGATGCTACGCCCACTGGCCACCATTCAGCCCCCCTAAAGCCTATGGGACAGTAAACTGGCCCTTTGCTTAGAAAGTTTGGAGACCCCCCCTGACTTAGATAATCCCCTCTGTCCATTCAATTCTTGGGTAAGGGAGTCCCACAGGCATGATCTTGTTCGTTCTGACTATGCTTTGATGGTTCAGGTGAAGCGATTGGTTATGCTTTTTATAGCTCATGTCTATGGACAAAGTGGAATATAGCAGAATTCACTTTTTTTTTTTTTTTTCTCCCCAGGTTCCAGAAATAAGGACGGAAACGGCTGAGGGTTTAGCCAAACTGATGTTCTCCGGGAGATTGAAAAGTGCTAAGCTCCTGTCACGTCTGATACTTCTGTGGTACAATCCAGTGACTGAAGAGGACACTAAACTGCGTCACTGCCTTGGTGTCTTCTTCCCTATTTTTGCTTATTCGTCTCGGTAAGATGTGAGAGTTTTGAATCCTCCCACCCCCCACTTTATTTGCTGTTTGCTTGTGGCCTAGCATTTTCAAAAATAATTTCTCGCATGACAATATTCTCTTTACACCCATGTAATGCTATCTACGTTATGTAAAATGCAAATATCGGTTAAAGCGGAATTCCTGGCATGGTGGTTTTTGCATAGTTACTTTGGCCCTTATGCCGAGTGAGCAACCTCCAGTGTTTTAACTATTCAGCTGGGCTGCTGCTCAACATGGTAACCGGAAGGTGGTAGTGATCACTGTTGTAGCGGTGCCTACTACATGTGATGTCCAGCTTTCAGGGTTATGAGCCAAGTACGGCACATGCATGTACTTAATTGGTCCAAGCTGGACAAATGTGACTGCAAAAATATCTATACCTGGAATTCCTCTTTAACCCTTTGTATAGTCCTATATACCTAAAAACCAAATAGAATTTTCAGCTTTAATTCTTTCAATCTACTCCTGGGTGTCGGCCTGCTGCAGAGTGACCCTTGCTATATGTGGAAGCAGTTGTGTCTCTGCAGAGATAAAACATATCCACCACTGAGTCGCAGCTAGAGCTCAGATTACATTTAATGAAGACCACAGTTATGATAAACTGTTCACATATGAATAGAAAAAAAATTGCAGTTTTAAATTTACTATAAATGTACTGTAACCATTTGCTCCTATAGATTAAATCAGGAGTGCTTTGAAGAGGCTTTCCTGCCTACGTTACAGACTCTCTTCAATGCCCCAGCTTCTTCTCCACTTGCTGATGTTGATGTATCTAATGTTGCTGAACTGCTGGTTGATCTAACAAGGCCAAGTGCATTAAAAGCACAAAAGAATATTTCCCCAGATTATCAGGTAAGTGTATTCTGCAACTGATACTTGTTTTTAAGTTTCAAACTTCAATATGTTTTAAAGTGTTTTATAAAGGCATTCTCTGCATTAAGGTAAACAAAAACTTTCAGACATTGCTGTGTATGTCTATAGCAGCACACATCCTGGTTTGAGATCGAACACACAGGAGTGCCCCGTAGCAAGTGGCTTGCTTTTGGCGGCACTCAAGAGTCATCAAGATTGCTGGGGGGGGGACCCCAGAAGAGGAGGTTCAGGGCTGCTCTGCACAGTGCAGGCAAGTCTGACATGTTTGTCATGTGAGAGAAAAGGATTTACATGACAGATTGCATGTCTCTGTGAACCCAATCCACCAAGCAAAAGTATCACATACTGCATGTCTAAATTGGGATTTCACTCTTTGTTGGTTAAAAAAAAATAAAAAATTCTCACCAAATCGATTATATATTACAAAGCTTTTAGCACACTTTGTCACAATTTTACCTGCTACTTTTCTGCAATATTTAGCACATGCATTCCAATCATTCCTAACTGGGAGCTTTTGCCCAATCACATGTTCCATCTCATTATTGCATGAGAGAAGCGGCTAGGAAAAGTAAAGAGCCAATCATATACATTTATTGGGTGTTACACAAAAAATGCCCCCATTCTATTTTGGCGCTATAAAGAAATTGTAGTTTTTATCAAAATTGAATCTCAAAATTAAATTATATACAGGACTGCATAAAATCTGTTGACTCCCAACATTTCTGCAAAATCTTTAAAGTGACGTGTAATGCAATGAATCGATTTTTATTTGTTAGCAGAATGTGTGAACAGGTTAAAGCCTTTTGAATGGCATCCATTCTGCTAGGTAGACTTGTGCACAGTTAAAGCTAAACTCCAAGCTGGAACAAAAAAATACCCAAGTCAACCCTTCAGTGGCTGCAGCAGAAAAAAGTGAAGTTCTTGAGTGGCCATCACAACCCTGAATTCTGCATCATTAAACCAATGAAAAATTTACTAGACTGATATTAGTCGGCTTTATGAGAAAATAAAGTGCCTCATTCACAGCGAAGAAAGAATGTGTGGGACTGGCTTAAGTACCCCCCAGGAGAGTGGTCTTTACATATTACCTGTGTCTGTGGGAGATGACCTCTAGAAGGATAACTATTGAAACCTGGGAGAGCCAGCAGCAGTGGTCTCTCCAACTACACACAACCGTATTTTTGTGTGTGGCATCTTTATCATGGTAATCTTAAACACTTTGCAGAAAATATTTTTATAAAGCTCAGCAGCTCAATGTACAAACCAAAGCCAACGAAGTCAGAACGACTCATGCCGCCCCCTCTTTGTTACATAACTATGCTGACTTTCAGTAAGAGTGTGAGAAAAATTATTATTATTTATGGTTGTGACGGACCTCGTACCCAAGATGTCCGCCGTAACTGCTTCCTCTGTCCGGTACCACACAATCCAAGACCCCCTTAGCTTACCCAGTCACCAGACAACACCAGTGTAGGGTACATCAGGAATGAATCTTTATTTGACATGTCACACTTGTATACAGCCAGATGACAAGCCTAACCTAATTAGCATGAGCTAATTATCTCAATCAACACTGGGCTCCATCATTCAATTGCAGGGTTAATTAGCACACACAACAATAGGTGAAACACTTCTACAAGCCAGACTATACTCAATTACATAACACAGGTGGCTGGAGTTCATGAGTCATGACATTAGCGTCTCTTGCTAATATGCCAAATACACATACAGATTCTATGTGTATTGGGGGGCCAGCATGGACCTGAATCCAAGTATCACCAGCTCAGGGGTCCCAGGCTTGCAGCTCAAAGAGCACTGTTCCCCAAAATGCCAGGGCCCATAATCACAAGGCAACAGGCTCGCACTCAGTCCCCTCCAACAGCCCGTGTCCCGGCTAGGTCCGTCACAATGGTACTGGTAGCAATGTCAATTTCCACAGTGCTCGTATTTTCCGACCCTGATACCACTGATATCCGGATTCTGACGAATTTTATTTAATAAAGGCTCCAAAGTCAAAACAAATAATAGAGGCGATAGGGGGCATCCCTGGCGCGTCCCATTTGATATAGGGAAATACTCTGAGTAAACTCCATTAGCCTTTACCAAGGCTTGTGGTGTAGAATATATCCCTTCAATCCAATGTAACATTTTATCTCCAAAATCCATATGTTTTAACACTCCCCTCATAAAAGTCCAATTAACCCTATCAAAGGCCTTTTCGGCATCTGTATTCACGAAGACACATGACATCTCTTTCTGATTTACATATTGGAGCAGATTTAACACTTTAATAGTACTGTCTCTAGCTTCTCGTGTGGGGACGAACCCCACTTGATCCAGATGTACTAATTGTATCAAGTACGGTTGTATACGGGATGCAAGTATCTTCGTGAATATTTTCATGTCCACATTTAATAGGGATATTGGACGGAAGCTACTGCACACTGACTGGTCTTTCCCTTCTTTGGGTATTACTACAATATGTGCCTTCAACGCCTCTACTGGTGGGGTAGATATTTGACCCCATGTATTAAAGGTCTTAGATAGATATGGGCTTAATATTGGAAAAAAAGCTTTTGAAGTATTGTGAAGAGAACCCATCCGGGCCAGGTGCCTTCCCATTCTTCATCGTCTTTATTGCCAATATCACGAGTATAAAGTCTCTGCTTACGCGGACGACCTACTCTTTTCAATTATAAACCCACAGATATCACTTCCAAACCTTATAAAGGAGGTGGAAGACTACGGTGCCCAGTCGAATTTTAAAATAAACTACAGTAAATCGGAGGCGATGGGGATGTCTCTGGAGCGCCCCCTAAGTAAGAACTTAGTAAATAGTTTCAAGTTTAGATGGACATCAAGTGCATTAAAATATTTAGGAATTCATATCCCACCGAAGCTAACAGATATTTATACTTTAAATTATCCACCTTTAATTAAAGAAGTAACAGTATTACTGGAAAAATGGAGTAAAGCTCGCCATTCCTGGTTTGGGAGAAGTAATATCTTAAAAATGAGCATTGTACCGAAATTCCTGTATCTTTTTCAGGCTTTACCTGTGCTTGTCCCCTTGGCCTTCTTTAACCGAGTGAGAGGCGTTTTTACAAAATTTATTTGGGCAAGTAGGCGCCCTAGGATAAATAGAAAACTGTTGACCCTATCGAAAACTGCGGGAGGAATAGCAGCGCCAGATCTATATAAATATTACCAAGCATCCCATTTGGGTAGAATAATAGACTGGGGTCGACATGAAGGGAGTAAATTATGGATTAATATTGAGCAACATGCCAGCACGATCCCACTTAACAGAGCAATATGGTGCTACGCTGCTATCCCTACTGCAGTAAAAACACACCCTTCGATAGGGCCCACTCTTCGGATAGGAGCAAAGGTCATCCAGAATCCTAAATTCTCTTCAATGAAATCTCCACTGTTTCCTATCTTAGGGAACCCCGATTTTCCCCCGGGCCTTGAGCCAGGGGAGTTCAAAAAATTGAAAGATAGAGGCATCTTCCAAGCCTCGCATTTCTTTAATCTTAATAACTGGTCAACAATAGATCTACTAACAAATATGGGAGGTCAGTTTAAATTACCTTTTTGGCAAGCACGACAGATTGGACACTATCTGGAATCTCTAGGGTCCCAGGAAAGCTATAATCGCCCAAGAACAAACTTCGAGAGATACTGTGAGGAGAAAGGGCCCTTCTCCCACAGTGTTTCTAAGATATACGCTTTGTTGACTGCCCCTCCAGAGCACTTTAAGATGTTAAGTCTGGGAAAGTGGGAGAGAGACTTGGAACAAAGTTTTACAACAGACCAACAACAGAAGATAATACATTTAACCTTAAACTCTTCCAGATGTACCAAGATTCAGGAATTGAATTATAAAATTCTAACGCGATGGTACTATACACCCTCATTAATGAATAAATTCTCTCAAACGGCTTCGGACAGGTGCTGGAGGGGTTGCCAAGAAAGAGGCACTATAGCACATATCTTCTGGACATGTCCAATAATTAAAAACTTTTGGCAGGAAGTCCAGAGAATTACTCAACTATTTACAGAATATCAGATTCCCTGGGACCCGGCATTTTTTCTCTTACAATCCTCACAAATTCCCATGGAGAAATACAAAAACTCACTGCTGAGTCACATGGTGAATGCTGCTAAAAGTTCTATAACTGCATGCTGGAAGAGCTCAAGTGCACCTCGGATCTCCATGTGGCTCAGCAAAGTGAGAAATATAGGGATTATGGAAAATATGATACCTACATCTATGAGTAAAAAAGAACAAATATCCCAAATATGGGCTCCATGGGAGCTTTTTTTGCAAACTGAGGAAGGTAAGAGACAGATTGGAGAGGAAGGTTGTGATTAGTCTAAATAGAACTCAGGAGGTATGCCTAGAGTGGACTGGACGGGCTGGGAGAGGGGGGGGGGGGGGTGAAGGGGGAAATTTATTTCTATTTTTATTTGTTGGGGTTTTTTTTTTTTTTTTTTTTTTTTTTTTTTTTTTTTTTTTTTTTTTTTTTTTTTTTTTTTTTTTTTTTTTTTTTTCTTTGGGGGGGGGGGGGGGGGGAAGGGGGGGGGGGGGTGTAGGTTTAAGCATAGCAGATAAAATAGGGGGTAATTAAGAGGGAAATGTAAAGAAAATACAGGTCTACAGATTTAGAATATAGAAAGGCAGAAGCATATAGGTAACATGAAGATAATGTGAAACAATACGAAAATGCTATGCCATACTTTTCTTTTACGCTTAAGTTGTATACTTCTGTTTCCCTGTAAAGAAATAAAGAATTTAAAAAAAAAACAATTTCCACAGTGCTTTACATATACATTGTACATTCACATCAGTCTCTACCCTCAAGGAGCTTACAATCTAAGGTCCCTAACTCACATTCATATACTAGGGCCAATTTAGACAGAAACCAATTAACCTACCTTTGAAGTGTGAGAGGAAACCTACGCAGGCACAGGGAGAACATGCAAACTCCAGGCAAGGAGTGTTGTGGTTGGGATTCGAACCAGCGACCCTTTTTACTGCTAGGCGAGAGTACTACCCACTACACCACTGTGCCGCCTGTTATTCATTTCTTCTTTGCACATTTAAAGTGGTAATAACTCCAAAACCAAAAGTTATATTGCAGCTTCAATTGTTAAAAGCAGTGGCTGCATTCGTTTTTTTTTTTTTCTCCTGGTGACCCTGCCAGGAACGGTGTTCTTGTCTTTGGATAGAGGAGCAACAAACACATTTTTGGATAACAGTATTGTCGACCTGGGGAGAGGGACGTGTTGATGCATTACCTGATGCACTGCTAACACTTTAAAAGCGGACCTATACTCCCCTTCTCTCTAGCACTGTCCCTCCCTGCCAGCTGCAGAACCTCCTCAGCCTGGTGGCTTCCGGTTATCGATTCCCGGCCATTTTAATTGGCTGGGCTGAGATGACATCACTCCTGTGCAGGAGTTCAGACACTGCCGATATTCTACACTGAGCTGTGTGTGTGTGTAGCTCAGTGGACAGGCAGGTGAGGTAAGCAACAATAAAACTGTGCTTCTACCTGATCGTCCAGAAATATATAAAGATCAGCACCGTGCCTGCGCCCCCACAGAGGAGTAATCCCATCAACAATAAAGTCAGCAACCAGGTGCAATTGCAGCGACAAACCATGTCATACCATGTCTCGTCTGCATTATTGGATACCTAACCAACAATAAAGCCAGTAACTATGTGCAATTGCAATTAAAAAAAATCCATGTTTTTGTATTGGTATAGTTTACCCTATATGAATAAAGAGACATAATATATAGAGATGTTATTTCTCTTTATTCATATCGGGTAAACTATACCAATACAAAAACATAAACATTTTTTTATTGCAATTGCACAGTTACCGGCTTTATTGTTGGTTAAATAACTAATAATGCAGAAGAGACATGGTATGGCTCTTCTGCATCATAAAAAATGTGAAAAGACATGATTTATAAACGCTCCACTTTAAGCCGTTTACTTTTTTTGTGTTTTTGGACTAGCAGATTTAGATACACTAACTAATTGAAGCCTAACTCCAGCTAATACTTTATAAGTAGTTATAGCAAACTTTTATTTTTTTTTATTTTTTTTTACCCTTTTTGGATAAAGGATTTACATAAAAGCTGATCATTGTAAGCCCCCCCCTGTCAGTGTTTTTTCTCAACCCTCTGACACTTTTTTGCTGGATGGATCACCAGGAGAAATTAAAGGGGGAGTTTAAAAAAAACAAAACGATTCAGCCACCAAATCTAAGATTTGGTAAGCTGCAATAATACCGCTTTATTGCCATGAAAGCACGCAGGCTAAATGCTCTACATGTAGTGAGCACATCACTTGCACTTTCCACTGTAGATGTAACAGTATGTCCATGTATTGAGCAACTGCACACAAAATGGATTCTCAGGCAAGGAAAACTTTGATGTTGGTGCCTTCAGGAGGGCACTATGGACAAGGAGCATTCCTCTCAATGGTGCTTTCTGACACAGACATTGTAAAAGAGGCTGCTGCATGACCAGTTGGCAAGGCAGCCTACCCCCCTTGATGTAGCAAAGAATCAAGACCATGTGCCTGTTGGGTGTTTTCATTAGTTAACCTCCTGTTCTAGTACTATAATGCTTAATAACATGCCACAGGCAACATTGGTGTTCTATGGGTGCTTGGCCTCAGATGTCTGTTGTGTTGTCCAGAGGGCATGCTGCCTCCCTGGATGGTGGTCAGACAAATATACAATTAACTGAAGAACCTCTTTAATGTATTTTCTGATATTTCCTATTATCTTTCAGATTTCTACAGTACATGACAGCTTGGCTCTAAAAATATGCAACGAGGTACTGAAGGATCCTAAATCTCCAGATGTTCGCATATATTCAAAATCTTTGTGCTCCCTTGAGCTGTCGAAAGAGTTTGCAACAGACCTTCTGCCAGTTTTGGACATTGCTCTAGAGGTAATGGTCATAGGAAAGATCTCTATTTTGCCAAATTTGTCTGTTTTTTCAATTTGGATAAGCTAAAGGTCCTGTTACACAGTATTGTCACACAATTTCTTGCATGTTTGACAACCAAACACCCCTTTTTATGGAAACTTTTTCTCTTTTAGTTCATTGACACAGTGCTCCATTATTCAGAACCATAGGGTTATATCGCCTCATACAGGAGTAGGACACTAGGCAGAAGAAAATACATGGTTACGCCTATGGGCAGTCCTAGGTAATATACACCCCTCTCTGCTACAGGCCTTGTGTTTTTTTTTTTTTTTTTTTTCTGCCTATTAAGTAGTAAGGACCTAGTTTTCTGCTGGGATTTCTGGTTCTGGCAATTTTTTGCTTTTAGAACTACTTTTTTTTCTTTTTTTTTTCCTCTTGGACTTTTCCTGTGAGATCTACAATCAACTGCCGGACTGGACACTAAGATCCAGTGGTCTCTCCAGTCTGGCCAACGAGCGTGTGCAGACTGCAGTTACGTGCTAGGTTGACTGCGACATAGCCCCAATGGACGGGGGCTGGCCCTGCGAGTTAAACGTCTTGCGAAGGTCGCATACGACGGGTCTCAGCGTTCCTCATGGCCGACAGCCCCCCCCCACTTCTGTGGCGAGGAGGATCTGTTTGGATCTGTTTGGAAACGTCCGCACACTCGCTGGAGCGGTAACTAAGGGGCCCCCTCCTCTCCTTCCCTGGAGTGGTATGGGGTGGGGGTACTCCCTGGGGTGATCGTTCCCTCTGGGGATCTCCTCCACATCCCTCTTTCCCCGGGTGAGACCGAGGCCTCTGTCCACCTCCCCTCCAGGGTTGTCACTATGGGGGGGGGGGGTACACCTTGGCACCTGCTGGATAGTTGGGTGGGTGACCAGGCATGCATCCGCAGATCTGCGGCGGCCCGCCACTAATTTAGGCCGCGGCTTTGTGGCCTACCGAGCACTCGCTGCGGGTGGTCGAAAATTAAGTGCGGGGCTTTTGCGGCCTGCTAGTCGGCACGGCCACGCCGGACACCTTCTTCCAGGGGGATGGCCATGTGGGAGCTCCGAGGGTGCTCCCCTTTTGGGGAGGGTTGTTTGTGGATGCCCCCTGTGTGGGGCCATACGGCGTCTGTCGGTGCCCCTCGTGAGAAGCCTTGTTTGACGTTCCCTGTGTGGGCCCTCGATGACACCCCTGTGCGGGGCCTAAGGCGAGGAGGTTTCAGTCGGCGGCCCCCCTGTGTTCTTTGCATTTTTAACAGGTGGCGCTTGGGCATATAGGCTAGTAAATGGCACCCCCGCCTCATCAGTCTTGACTGATCCTATGTCTGGCTCTGCTGTCATGGATGTGGCCCACCTTGCAGGGTTGGTGGCCACACTCCCTGTCCTGTCAGTTAGTGAGGTTGTTCCTCCACAACTGCAGTGGAGCACAAGAAGATGCTGGTTGTCTCCCTTATTACGTCTGTGCGGAAAACTTTAAAGATGGAGGATGCAGCTGTGACTGTGGCAGAGGTGCCGGTCCCCTTGGGACTGTCTCGCATGGCAAAAGCGTTTCCCTTCCCCCCTCCTATTTTGGAATATTTGTTCAGGTAGACTGGGAGTGTCCAAAGCGTCCCTTTGTGGTTCCAAAGATGCTCCGCTGTGAGGTACCCCTTGTGGGGGCACTCCTTAGTGGACTGTTCCACCAGTAGTGGACCCCCCTGTCTCTAGGTTGCGCAAGGCAACCATGATTCTGGTAGAGGAGTCTCCGGCTTTTAAGGATCCAGCTGACATACCTGGAGGGGAAGCAGATTCCCTCTACTTTCGCTGAGTTGGTGGACCAGTTAGTCTGGGGGCTGCAGTTTGTATGCGATGCCTCTTGGACGCAGTTCCCTTGGTTGCTAAGCTCTGTTTCGGCAGTGGTGCTTGGACATGTATTGGGGCTTAAGTGTTGGTCTGCGGACTGGGCTTCTAAAAAAAAAAAGCTCAGACTGGGTTACCATTTCAAGGCAATGTCTGTTTGGGGCTACCCTGGATGACATCTTTACGAAATGGGGGGGGGGGGGGTGGAGGGCCTCGAAGCTGATGCGTTCCTTCATGGCACGAGATGGACCTGGTCTGGCGAGCCGAGAGCCGGGGCTCCCTAGACCAGGGCTTGACAAATTTTCTTAGAATCTAGGAGCCAGCTGAAAAAGTTAGGAGCCAGTTATTTAAATCCTCTGCCCAGCGCCCAGAACTGCATGTCTGGGGCATCGGGCAATATGAATTGCTCATGCCTGATGCCAAGCGAAAAAAAGAACAATATTTAAAAAAATAATCAACTTTTGTTTTGTTATAAGATTTTTGCAAATATATATTTTTTTATTTTCATGTATTTTTTTCCCTCCTTCACTGATGTGCTCTGATGAGGCTGCACGAATGGGTACTGATGAGGTGGCATTGAGGTTGGAACTGATGGGCACTGACAGGTGGCACTGATGGGCACCAATAGGCAACACTGAGGTGGCACTGATGGGCAGCAGTGACATGTCGCACTGGATGGCACTAATGACATGTGGCACTGGCAGGTTTCACAGCCGATAGTGTAACTGTGAAACTGAATGATCTGTGCTGCGGTGTGTGAAACTGTATGGAGGGAGGAGCTGACAAATTCAGCGTGATGGAGGTGGGTGGGAACCGGGGTGGGCGGCATCCAGCCAATGATTGGGCTGTTTTAAGAAAGGGGCATGGCCACATACACGTAGTGGCTTGCCCAGATCCCATCCCATTGGCTGGTGTTAAATAGCTGGGTCCCGCCCACCCCCGACATCCAACCTCCATTTTGACAGCGCCTCTCTCCATACAGTTTCACACACTGCGGTGCTGCTCTGCCAACAGAGTGTGGAGAAAGGAGGAGGATGTTAGTGGCTGCTGAGCCGCTCTCTTCCTGCTCCATCCCCACTACCAGTCAGTGCTATGTGTCTGGAGGGCCTCCACTTTACCTGCCAAGACCCCAGAGGCACCTGACAAAAACCCAGGTGCCAGGGCACAATTTCTAGTCGCAACGGCAACCTGGCGCTTGGGATTTGTCGAGCCCTGCCCTAGACCCATGGACAATGCCCCTTCAGTATGAAGGCATGCCCTCACCTATGTCCTAGTGTTCCGGCCTTGAAACCCAAAAAGGTTTTTTTCCTCCCAATTGGTGTCTGTCACCGGACTGTTGGCAGTTCTCCTTTGGGCTGTGAAAGCCCTGTTGCTTCAAGGTGTGCTTGTCCTGGTTCCAGTGGATACAGAATGTCAGAATGGAGTCCATCCGCATGGCTTCTGTCGACATCAAGAATGCTGATTACATACTCCTCCAATATGTGCCCAGCACCAATACTTCCTCCATTTTACCGTGGGGAAAAGAGCATTTTCAGCTTGCAGTGTTGACTTTTGGTCTCGCCTCCACCCCTCACGTACTCAAAGGTGTTTGGCCTCAGTTCTGGCGTGGTTACGTCAGTGGGGGATTGCAGTCCTGGGCGGCCTGGATGATCATCTGCGAGTAGAGTCCTAGGCTACCCTGAGGGGCAACGTAGTTGGCTATACAGACCTCAGTTTTTAGTTGGCTTCTAGACTACCTGAAGTCTGCTCCTTCCAGAAAATTGGATTATCTGGGCCTGACTGGTTTCATCTCTCACCAGAATGTTTCTTCCTCTGGACAAACTCCTGAAGTTGCATGCTGCGTTTCAACTACTGTTGTCTCACAGGTGGGCCTCCCTGCGGTCATGTATGTGGGTGTTGGGCCTGATGGTATCTACCGTAGAGGTGGTTTCATTTGCCAGTTCCATACAAGCTCCTTATAAATGAGAACCTGGCGTAAAGTGCCTGAGGTCTCAGGGCTATCAGAGTCGGATGAGCCAGAAAACCGGTGGTCCCTGGTCTGGTGGCTTCGCTCTTCGGTATTTTCGGCAGGGCACTTCCTTTCTCTTGTATTGGACAGTGGTCACCTCCAATGCCAGTCGGTCCAGGTGGGGAGGTGTCCTGGGACTGGGTTCTGCTCTGGGTCGTTAAACGCTGAAGGAATCTGGACTGCCGATTGATGGCCTGGGGCTTTGAGCGATCAGCCTATGTATGGATCGTGGACGTCGACTTTGGGGGCTCCTGGTACGGATCCAGTCGGATGATACCACAGCGGTGGTCTATGTCAATCACCAGGGCAGAGCCAAGAGTGTTGGCAGCCCTGACAGTAGCCAGCATCCTCCAGTGGGCAGAACTCCTTGTTCCAGCCTTCTCTGCCGTATGTATTCTTGGAGTGGAAAAATGGAGGCGGTTGCCTCAGTCAGCTAGTGTTGGTCCATTGAGTGGTCCCTTCACCAAAACATGTTTCGTCGGATATGTCTCTGATGGGGCACCCCCGAGGTAGACCTATTGGTGTCCTGGCTTAACGGAACGGTACTGAGGTTGCTAGCAAGGGCATGAGTTCCTCTGGACAGAGCAGAACTTGGCCTTGAGTACCATCAAGGGCCAGGTGTCGACCTTTGCGGCGGTTCTCTTCAGTGTCTCCTGGTACGTACTCTTTAATCAAGGGGTTCGACATCTGCCTCCACTGGTTCTGTCACTTCTACCGCTGTGGGATCTACTTTGGGTGTGTTTTGGTTCTACAGGAGCCTCCCGTTGGGTTCCTCTGCTTGCTCTGTCCCAGAAGGTGGCTGTTTTGGTTGCCATCACCTCTGCTTGCAGAGTGTCGGAACTGTAGGCGTTACCATGTCATACTTCTTCTTACCTGGTGATCCACAAAAGTGGTTCTTTGCCCTTGTCCATTGTTCCCTACTCCTGATTCCTTTTAACTAAGGACGTTGTATTGCCATCCCGGTTTCCCAGTTCAAAATGTCCTAAGGGATTTACCTTGCATGCCCTGGATGTGTTTGGGCGATTCGTGTGTTTTTTACCAGTCACAGGGCCTTTTCGGAGATCAGACTGGCGGTTTGCGATCTCAAACGGGTCAAAAAAGTGGCTGTCTGCTTCTGTGACCTTTTCTAGATAGAATAGACCAAAGTCATCGTCTGATCCATCAGGGGTTGGGTTCCTCCTTTCCCCTTTTATGGCGCATTCTACTTGGCTGCTTGTTGCTTCTTGAGCCTTCCATCATCAGGTGTCGGCTGCGCTGATTTGCAAGACAGCCACTTGGTCGTCGGTGTACGCTTTCACAATTCTACAACGTGTATGTGCTGGCATCTGAGGATGCTTCTTTCGGCCGCAAGGTGTTGCAGGCTACTGTTTAGAGGGTCTATTCCCTCTTGAAGGGGTATTGTTGAGGTTGGGCTCCATCTTTTGTTTGATGAGCTCCTGTTGCCTGAATGGCTCTGTGTTATCCTTGGGATTTTTCGTTGTCCCACCCCTCTTGTTTGGCACTGCTTTGGGACGTCCCTATGGTTCTGAGTAATGGAGCGTCAATGAACAAAAGAGAAAATGGGATTTTTTTTGACTTGCTGTAAAATTCATTTCCCTGAGTTCATTGACACTTCTGATGCTTCTGACACTGCTTGTTACTAAACTGAAGGCCTGTAGCAGAGAGGGGGGTGTATATTACCTAGGACTGCCCATAGGCGTAGCCAAGTTCTTCCTCCTTTCTTCTTCCTCGGGGGCGATATAATCCTATGGTTCTGAATAATGCAGTGCTGTGTCTGTCAATGAGCTCCAGATAAATGAATTTTACAGTAAGTAAAAAAAAATCGGATCACCCACACAGTAGTAAACAATGATGTCCTGAATGGATTCCATTCATGACTATGGTTTGTGACCGCACAGCATGGTGGTATCGGGCCGATCTCAGAAGCCTGATACAGAGCACATCAATTGCAGATTGCGCTCCTGCCCATCCCAGGGGGTGTGTGCCGTGCACATGAGCACCGCGACTACGGGTCTAACATTTTTATTTATTTTTTATAAAAAAAACAAGTTTTCAGTTTTAGAATTACTGTAAAATTAATTGGCATGCATTAAAGTAAACAGGACATGTATAGAGGATGAATCTCCCTAACTGGAGCACAGGCAGCAATACAAACCTGATAATTGTTCTAATGCCTCTCCACTCCAAAACTAAAAAAGTCAAAGTTGAGCCTTTAGTTATACAGTGGATATAACAGGCCTACACACCCCTGTTAAAATGTCAGGTTTCTGTGATGTAAAAAAAAAAAGACAAAAGTCCTTTCAGAACTTTTCATCTTTTTTAGGACTGGCTCCCCGAATCCAATTCGCCATAGCAGGAGAATGTGACCGGCTCTCTATGGAGCCGGTTCACATATCTCCAATGCGGCTCCTGTGCGTCTTTTGGTCCGTTTCAGGTCTGAATTCAGCCCAAAACTTGGGCTAAAATCGGACCTGAAACGGTGAACCATGACTCGCAGGACCCTGCTGAGAGCCGCATCAGCATCCAGTGTGAACCAAGCCTTAATGTGACCTATAAACTGTACAACTCACTTGAACAACAAACTGAAATCTTTTAGGTGGAGGGAAGTAAAACTAAAAAAAACTGAAACGATATGGTTGCATAAGTGTGCACACCCTTAAACTAATACTTTTGTTGAGGCACCCTTTTTTTTTTTTTTTTTATATTATACAGCACTCAGTCTTTTTGGGTATGAGTATCAGCATAGCATGGCACATCTTACCATGGCAATATTTGCCCACTCCAAAACACTCCAAATTTGTCATATTGCAAGGGCATCACCTGTGCACAGCCCTTTTCAGATCGCCCAACAGATTTTCAATCAGATTCAGGTCTGGGCTCTGGCTGGGCCATTCCAAAACTTTAATCATCTTCTGGTGAAGCCATTTCTTTGAATGTATGCTTTGGGTCGTTGTCATGCTGAAAGATGAAGATCCTCTTCATGTTCCGCTTTCTAGCAGAAGCCTGAAGGTTTTATGCCAATATTGACTGGTATTTGGAACTGTTCATAAGTCCCTCTACCTTGACTAAGGCCCCTGTTCCAGCTGTAGAAAAACGGCCCCAAAGCATAATGCTGCCACCACCATGCTTCACAGTGGGTATGGTGTTCTTTTGGTGATGTGCAGTGTTGCATTTGGGCCAAATATATCTTTTGGAATTATGGCCAAAAAGTTCAACCTTGCTTACGTCAGACCAGAACACATTTTCCCACATGCTTATGGGAGACTTCAGAGAGGTGACCGAGACACGCAGTTGACATCCCCAGTTATAGGAGGGTGTGCACACTTATGCAACCATATTTTATTTTTTACCATCCCCCCCCACCCCCCCAAAAAAAGTTCAGTTTTTGTTTTTCAGTTGAGTTGTACAGTTTATAGGCCACATTAAAGGTGGAAAAAGTGCTGAAATTATTTATCTTTGTCTAATTCATTTTTAATTTTTTTACATTACAGAAACCTGACATTTTCAGTGGTGTGTAGACTTTTTTTTTTTTTTTTATATCCATTGTATTTTAAGAAAGCAGACTTGCACTAGGACAAAAGTTGACTGAGAAATATGTTTGGTAGGCAAGACCTAGCTACTACTGATCCTTTTTATTTGCAGTTTTCTACTTAAGATATCCTGCTTATGCATTTTATTATCATCGGCTGAGTGTGAATTGCCCAGATTTGCAGCAGATTAACTTTATATCAACATTCTGATTCCTATTAGAGCTTTTCTATAATAGTTGAGCTAGAAAAGCTTTAAGGCCCCCCCAACACCCCCCCCCCCCCCCTGCAAATTACCTTCTTGGCTCGTTTCGTTTTCCCGGTATGACCTTATATTTTGTAGGATATAACAGATAAAGTGTGCGAGAGGGCATTAGAAAAGGTCAAGATGCAATTAACGACCAACAAGAATTCCAAGGAGGAAGCTGTCGTTGCACAGGAAGCCGCAAGTGTAGTGAACGTGCAAGAAAACAAAGAAGGTATCGTAGGTTTTCTGAAGTAGTATCTCATGTGATTGGTGTACTTCTTGTAATGTAGTTCATGTTTGTAAGAGAAGCATTAATTTGTGTATTCCTTTTGTGCATGGACCATGATGCCTTTCGTCAGACTACGGCTTTCATTAAGAGTTAACTGCATGTATTCCTTAATGAACATTACATCTTCACTCCCTACTGTTCTCTTCTATGTGGTCTGACAGGCACATTGTAGTTTTTAAGAGCAAACCAAGCAGGCAGATAAAGGTAATCAATGAAATGATCCATAAGATCACCATAAGAGTAAGCATTGTTTACTCTGCCCAGCTTTTTGTCTCGGTTAGCATAGGTAAGGCTGACTTTATACATTGACATTTTGGGGGAGCAGGACCGGCTTTGTAGATCAGACAACAGGTAAACTTGCTGTTACTGATAAATACAGCCCCCATCACCAGTGGCGCTGTACAATGTAATCAATAGAAGGGTGGGTAGTAAAGATGACAGAACTTGGACAGGGGAATTCATTCAAAGTGTCTAAGACACTTCAGAATTCCAGTATGCCTCCACATGACAAGCGTTGGTGTGGGAGACAGATTTATGTACCTGTTGTAGATTGGTATATGAATCTGGGGTGTACAATGAGGCCAGATTGTCCATATAGACACTTGGGCTTCCCTGCAATTGTGCTTCCTTCCCGATGTAGCTTTCACAAGGAATTTCTTTTTATCTGAGGAGTAAAGGTCTGCTCCCCTTATGATTAACAGGCAGTGGGCAGATCTTTAGCCAATAGACAGCTATTGGCTGTAGAATCCGTTTGCTGTCAGTTACAAGGAGAGCAGCTTCCCCATCAAACTTTGCTCACTGCCGCATCACTGGTTGCTAGGTGGCTGTTGGCGGTGAAGACAACGTCCTTAACCTGTGACAAGGAGAGGTTAGCAGCTGCAAATATGCTGCTCCACATTCAGGAACAGGCACTCTGCCTGTGTGCCATCTTACCGTATCTTATGGTTGCATCTTATCCATGATGCAAATCTCCCATTTCACCACATCCCAAAGTGCTCTATTGGATTGAGATCTGGTGACTGTGGAGGCCATTGGAGTGCAGGGATCTTATTGTCATGTTCAAAGAAACCAGTGGTGAGATTAGAGCTTTTGTGACATGGTGCATTATGCTGCTGGAAGGAGCCATCAGAAGATGGGTGCACTGTAGTCATTAAGGGATGGACATGGTCAGCAACAATACTCGGGTAGACTGTGGCATTTAAATGATGCTCAGTTGATACTAAGGGGCCCAAAGTGTGCCAACAAAATATCCTCCACACCATTATACCCACACAACCAGCCTGAACTGTTGATAAAAGGCAGGATTGATCCATACTTTCATGTTTACGCCAAATTCTGATCCTACCATCTTAATGTCGCAGCTGAAATCGAGACCAGGCAATGTTTTTCCAATCTCCTATTGTCCAATTCTGGTGAGCCTGTGCGAATTGTAGCCTCAGTTTCCTGTTCTTAGCTGACAGGAGTGGCACCCGGTGTGATCTTCTGCTGTAGCCAATCTGCTTCAAGGTTTGATGTGTTGTGCATTCGGAGTTGGTATTCTGCATACCTTGGTTCTAAACAAGTGGTTAAGTTACTGTCTGCCCATTCTTCTCTGACCTCAACAAGGCATTTTAGTCCACAAAACTGCCGCTCACTGGATATTTTCTTTTTCGGACCATTCTCTATAAACTCTAGAGATGTATATGTGTGTGTATCCCAGTACATCAGCAGTTTTTTTAAATGCTCAGACCAGCCCGTCTGGCACCAACATCCATGCCACGTTCAGTCATTTAAATCCCTTTCTTCCCCATTCTGATGCTCGATTTGAACTTTAGCAAGTAGTATTCGTGTGTAGATGCCTAAATGCATTGAGTTGCTGCCATGTGATTGGCAATTTGTGCTACCAAGCAATTGAACAGGTGTACCTAATAAAGTGGCCGGTGAGTGTATGTCAGTGGCTGTGGACTGAGGTTTGGGGTGACAGGCAAATATAGTTGCTGACAGAATGATCTTCCGACAGTTCTTGGTATATCCCACCCACTTTTCGATGCCTTTGTAACGAGTTAATGTATGTTTTCTTTGTCCCCTTGTCAGTGGTTATACAGTTATGTCTTATCGGTGTAGTTTAATCAAGTTGGGTGCAGATAGTTACAATATGTTTTGGTTTAGTTATGCTGGCTAAATAGAAAGGATTAACTCCTTAGGTTCCACTGAGTATTACAAGAATGCGTTACTGCATATACAGACTAATTTAAAAAAAGTTATACTTACTACCTCTGCAAGGGTTTTGCACAGACTGGGCCCCAAGCCTCCTCTTCTGGGGTTCCCCAGCAGCACTCCTGGCTTCTCCTCAGTGTCCCCACGGAGAGCCGCTTTCCATGGGGGGCACTCCTGGATGCGCACCCCCGAATCCTGCTGCGTCCATAGACAGACAGCAGGACTTATGCCGACCCCCCACGTCACTGGATTTGATTGACAGCAGCGGGAGCCAATGGCTCCTGCTGCTACCAATCTATCCAATGAGGACCCGAGACAGCGTCTGGCGCTTCTGTGCTCGTCCGCTTCGCTGGAACCATCGGGTTCGGGTACGAAAAGGGGGGGGGGGGGGTTGGTACTTCAGCACGAAAGGTTTTTCACCTTTTAAAGCGGGGTTCCCACATAAAAAATAAAAAAATTCCCAGCGGCTACAAATAAGACAGCTGCTGACTTTTTTTAATAATCGGACACTTACCTCGGCGGCGCTGGCATTTTAACTGGGCGCGCGGCTGTGGCTTCACAGCTGGGCACCCACTGCGCATGCGTGAGCCGTGCAATCATCTGGGACCTGTCACGTGTCCCAGATGATTGACAAGAGTGAGGGGGGCGATCTCCCTTTCTGCGCAGAGGGAAGTGACTTCAGGAGCCCAGGCACTGAAGGAGGCAGACTACGAGGGACCCCCTAGCAACAGGCATTTGGAGGTGAGTAAAAAAAAATTTCTCCAAATGTTTTTTTTTATTTAAATTTTTTTCTTAAGCACATTTAATACATTTTTTTTTTTTTGTTTTGGGCGGAACTCCACTTTAATGCATAAAATGCATTAAGGTGAAAAATCGTGAAGGTTTACAACCCCTTTAACTATGTAAGGTTGCTAGGACAATGAAATGTGTCAGTATGCCATGGATCTACTTTTATTCCACTACTTACAATCCGGAAAGCTAGGCAGCTGTTAATCAATGTGGTTATTTCTAGAAAAAACAAATGAAGAAAATGATGATGTCTTTGAAGAACAAAATGCTGACTCATCAAAGTTGAAGTCTGTAAAAGAGAAACCCAGCAAAGGTAATATAATCAAATCAATACAACTTCTTGAATGTAAGATAACATTGTGCCTTTTTGTAAACCAGAAGTCATTGATGCCTAGATACAGGTCACATTTTGCAGTGTTTACCTTTTAAAGGGGTTGTAAAGGTTAGTTTTTTTATTTTCTAATTGGGTTCCTTTTTAAGCTAGTGCATTGTTGGTTCACTTACCTTTTTCCTTCGCTTTCCCTTCAAAATTATTTTTTTCGTTGTCTGAATTTCTCACTTCCTGTTCCTGTCAGCTTGCCCCCATCACCCGAGCCGTTCTGGCTGGGGGTTAGTCAGCGTGCTCGACCCCTCCCTTGGGACTACATCCCTGCGGGGAGGCGCTGTGTACGTTCACAGGCACAGGAGGCAGGGGATCCGCAGGCGTGTCTAAGACGCTGTTGATGCCTTGTTGTACTGAATGACCATCTAAGCGAAATACGTTGAAAACATTATCCATAAAGAATTAAATACTGTATTTATCGACGTATAACACGCACCTTTCCCCCCCCCTGAAAACCGGGAAAATCATGGGTGTGTTATACGCCGATTTCCGCCATCTGTGAGGGCCGCCGACATTGGCTGAGTGTACTGTGTACTCGGCTCCGCTCGCTGTCATGCCCAGGCCCGCCTCCTGGCCTTTATGTCCCACCATTGGACCGGTGTTGTGTCCATCATAGGAGCCGGGCCAATGGGAGGGACGGGGGCATGACTGCGAGCGGAGCTGAGTACACAGTACACTCGGCTTAGTCTGTCGGCGGCGAGAGGAGCCGAATATCTCAGCGGTGTAACGACCTATTCGGCGACCCATCGCAGTTTGCTACGGAAGTGACGTTGCGTCACCGCCATCCTGCTACACCCCACCCTCGTCCACAGTAAGGATACACTAAGAAGGGGGGAAAGCGGACACGTTACACCCACTGTTTTGCCTTTTACACGCATTTATAACAGTAACGTCAGTTTATACAACGGCGCTAAATTTAAAACCCCAAACATGCTGCAATTTTGGGGAAGGCTAGCAGATGGACAGTGTGCAAGGCTGCATTGATGGGCATTTACATTTTTTTTTTCCCCTTAAACTTCCCCCCTAAACTTGGGGTGCGTGTTATACGCCTGCACATGTTATACGTCGATAAATACGGTATATTTGTTTTTTCCAATAGTTACTAGTATTTTTATTTATGTTAAAGGCGTGCTGGGGAGGCGGGAATGGGCGTGTTAAATGGGTGGTGTGTGCTCATCCAAGCCAGAAATTGAAACGAGAACTGGGCTCGTTCTCATTATGTGACACTACGCATGCGCGATGCCGCTAAGCCTCAAGGGAATTGTAGGTCCTTTGATGTCATGATGTAGCTTTAGTGAACGCGCTCCAAAACCCGGAAGTTGAGGAGAGAATCAAGAGGGAACAAGGAAGTGGAGAAATGGCATAATTATTTAACAGGTAGCTAAATATTTTAAGCAGAAATAACTATATTCACTATGTATATAGCACAGAGAACACATATTGGCTAAAAACGTTTTACCACTACAACCCCTTTAACAAGAATTAATTGGCATATCTTAATTTCAAAGGTTTTTGTTGGTACATTTTTTTTATTTATTTTTTGTTTGGATTAAAGTTCTTATTAGACTGATAAGTGTGCAAAAATGTAAAAAATATATACATTTTTGATGTATTTTTAATAGTAATAAAAGTTATACCTGACAGGGGTTTTTAAATTTTTTTTTGCACCAATGCAAAACGAAACAAAAAAAAAGTCTGGATGATAACAGTACCTGTGGTAATGGCATGAAATATTTTTTATCCTTGCAGGTCGCAAGAAAGCATCTTCTGTAGGCACCAGGAAGAAGAGTAGCCGGGCTACTGAGCAGGGGGAAGGCGATGGGTATGTTCATAATATCCATTCAAATTTATGACAGTTATATTAATAGCAGCGCTGCCTGTCATGTTTTTAATGATCAGGGTGACTAAGGCTCATATCTGGGCGACTTGAATCGCTGTGATTCCAAATCGTGGGAAGATTGTACGATACCATTACTTAATGGCACCCCAATCGTGCCGCCGTCACTCAAAAGAAGCTCCTTTTTAGAGCGACAATCGGCGCATGTTGCGATATGGCACGATTGGGGTGCCATTGAGAAGTAATGTGAACAGAGCTTAAGAAAATCTTACAAATTAAAATAACTAGCAAATATATCAAAATTATTTCATTGCTCTTAGACAGATTTGCTGGTTGGTGCATATTGATACACAGAAAAGCACATCATTTTAGACTTATTACTGAAATGCCCTTAGCTAGGCAGAACTGAGCTATGTGGCAGAGCTGTGTAAACTCCAGCACTGCCTAAACAAATACAAATTCTATGTAAAGCCACTCCCATGTACATCTGTGTATTTAGCTGTTTGCCTTGAGTTCAGCTTTAAGCCACTGAAAAATAAATTTAGATGGGTTGCTGAATTTCACGAGGTTATAAAGCCTAGAGGTTTTTCACCTTAATGCATTTAGTGCATTAAAGGGGTTGTAAAGGTTTGCGTTTTTTCACCTTATTGCATCCTATGCATTGAGGTGAAAAAACAGCCGACAATAAAAACTGTGATGCGGGGGGTATCAATGGACGCAGCAGCAGGACTTGGAAGTGAGCCTGCACAGGTGACCCCATGGAAAGCAGCTTTCCATGGGGGCACCTGATCAGGAGGAGCCTGGACCGCCAGCAGGGGACCCCAGAAGAAGACTGGAGTAGAAGGTATAGGCATGTTTGTTTTTTTTATTCATTTTTTTAAGTTGAGCGTTTACAACCACTTTCCTGCTTTATTAAATGATGCGGATGGTGGGTACATATTAACTTTTGCCTTTCAAAAAAACATTGCTGAATGTCTCAGAAGAAATCTACACATCTTCTGCAGGGGATAATTGCAGGTGGTCTGTCAACGCTTACATTTCTAAACTTTGTGTGGCTGAGAGATTATCACATTTTGTATATGGATGTGCTGTAGTAAACGATTTGTTATCATTGCTAAATATGTCTCCAGTATAAAATGCTTTAAAGTGACTTCAGCAGAAAGCTCATATTTCAGTTATAGATATTAAAGGGAGGAATAACATGCATGGCCCAATGAGATTTCACTTGACTAGTTGGCACCACATAATGCTCCCACAATGCCATAGCAAGGTTACCTACTTCCCCTTGTAACAGGACCGTGTAGAACATTGCTTTGTAGGAACTGGGTGGAATTTGAGTGGAACTGAGAATCTAAAAGCGGAGCTATAGGCAAAACTTTTATTTTAATTTTGTATAGAGTGAGGGAAGGTTATAATGTCTGTAACGAGCCCCTGCTCGCTCGGTTCCACTCTCCCGACACTCCTCTGCGGCTATGGAATCACATTGCAGATCGCAACATCTGATGGTTCGGTCATGCGATGCTCTGGGATTCGAACTACAGCTATGTGCTGTTCGAATCCAGTTGTGATGGCTCAGAACACCAGGCAGGCTGTATGTAAGTTCAAACGGGAATCTCCTTTTATTGGATACACAACACACTTTTATACACATCAGTTTGAACACCCCGCCCCCAACAACCACTTTCCTATTGGTCAATTGTAAAGTAGTCTGTAGTTCTCAATTAGGTCCTCTGGCCATGCAAATTAGGACTTTAAACAGGGTCAGCAGGGATTGGTCCGATAGCTTGAATATGAGGACTGATGAGGTGTAATGACACAGAGAAACCCCAGGAGGTAATTAAAGTACATAAACAAATGGTCAAACACATAACAATGCATTCCTTCCAGACCACAGAGCCGTCTGGAGGGGGTTAGCCTTAAGACATTGCAGAACCCCCCCCCCCCCCCCCCCCCCACTGTGTAATAGAATCAAAGGAGAAATACTTCAGTGTTTCAAGGTTCATGACAATGTCTATCGGACTTTTTTTTTTTTTGCCATCTGTATCCCATTGCAGAGATTTCCCTTCAATTTCTGTCCCAAAGCCAAAACAGGAAGTGAGGCAATCGCAACAAACTAAGGGAGTCCTTTGGGGACCCCCAGGTCACCAGAACTAGTGTCCCCATTGGAAGATTTCTCCCTAATTAATTTTCTGGGGACAACCCAAAATTTGGGATTTTCTTTTGTTTTCAATGATAATGGTAAACAGTACAAATAGAGGGTCAATCTCCTTAACGGGGGCAGAGATGGCAATAAAGGCCTTCTAATAAGGAAGGAACTACTGTATATGGGGATAAATGGGAAGATGAGGCACAAGTGGAAGCAGCTCCTCTAAGAGGCAAGTCCTGAAAACCTTTGTGAAGCAAGTGCGAATAGAGGGAAGAGGGCACCAACATACTGGGGGTAAAAGAACGAATATAGATAAACACATAAAGGGAGATAATTAACCACTTGCCGCCCGCCATATAGCGAAGTGGTTGTGTTATCCTGACCGGACGTCATCAGAATAACAAGCTGTTGCGCGCCCATCATTATTGCAGCGTGTCTGTCTGACACACCAACTCAGATCTAGGTAGAGTCTGACACACTTTACCACGTGATCAGCCGATCACAGCTGATCGAGATGTAAACGGGAAGAGCCGTTTATCGCCTTTTCTCACTCGTGTCTGACAGACGCGAGTAGAGGAGAGCTGAACGGCTGCAAGTCTGGCGGGGGTCTGCGCTGATTGTTTCAGTGCAGCGCCCCCCCCTCGGATACCCACCCAGGGCACCACCAGGAATGGCCACCTCTGATGACCACCAGGTATGGCATCCCTGGTGGCCATGTGTGCCCATACATGATGCCAATCAGTGCCCACCAGCAATACCTCCTAATCAGTGCTGCCTCATCAGTGCCTGGCAGTGCTGCCTCATCAGTGCCTGGCAGTGCTGCCTCATCAGTGCCTGGCAGTGCTGCCTCATCAGTGCCTGGCAGTGCTGCCTCATCAGTGCTGATCAAATACCACCAAAAGAAAGCTCTATTTGTGGGAAGAAAATTTGAAATATTTTGTTTGGGTACAATGTAGCATGACCGCACAATTGTCATTTAAGCAGTGACCACGCTAAAAGCTGAAAATTGGCTTGGGCAGGAAGGGGGGGGGGGGGGTTGGGTGCCTAGTATTGAAGTGGTTGATTTTTAAAAAAAATTTTATTTAATTTTTAATCGTATCGCTTTGTGTTTTTTATCCATATTTGTTCTTTTACCCCCAATATACCGGTGCCCTCTCCCTTTATTTGCACTTACTTTTACAAAGGTGTTCTAATCCCTGTCCAAAACTTAGAAAAAAATAAAATTGGCTTTTAGTTATACTTTCATGGTGATCCCTCCACTGGCATCCCAAAAAATGTGCATGCAACCAGTTTTCTGTTTTGGGTTGATCTACCGTCACTAATCTAGTGGTGGTATTTTGTAGAATTAAGCATTAATTGTACGCATATAAACTGGCATGTTCTTGCTGTGTCTCGGCTCTGTCTTTTTATTAAACATTTGAATGATCCACAGGGACAAAAAAGAAGAGGCTCAGACGTCTACAATCAGTACAAGGCCATCAAGAAGAGCCAAAAGCATTGCCATGGAAAAAACGAAAATGAATCTCTCCAAACTTATAAATGAAGAGGCCAATTCACAGTAATCCAGGCTTTGTAATATAAATACAAATCAAATGATACTATGACTATTAAATAAAAGTGCCATGTATGTGCAGATCAACTTTAATATTAAAAGTAACTTGCTGTTTGTAGTCCATTGTATTTTTTTATGTCTTCCTACCATTGTACTATAGAACAGGGGTAGGCAACTTCAGCTGTTGTGGAACTACATTTCCCATGAGGCATTGCAGGGCTGGCAGTTACATTTTGCTCCGGGGGGGGGGGGGGGGGGGCATGGTGGGACTTGTAGTTCTGCAACAGCTGGAGAGGGCCCCAGCTTGCCTACCCCTGCTGTAGAATATGCCTACTTTTAGTTATGCTGATACTTTAACCACTTGAAGGTATGACCAGGGCATGTTTTGCTATTGAGCACTGTTTCTTTTAATGAGCAATTTCTTGGTCATGCAACACTGTACACAAATTAAATGTATAATCTTGTCACATAAATAGAGCTTTCCTTTGGTAGCATTTAATCACAACTGGCTTTTTTTATTTTATAAATGAAAAAATACATAAACATATATTTTCTACTTTTGTTATAAAACCTATTCAATAAAAAAAAATTGCAAAAGAAATCGAATTTCTTCATAAATTTAGGCCAAAATGTGTTCTGCTCCATTTCTGATTAAAAAAAGTGTATATTGATTGGTTCGTATGAAGGCTATAGCGTCTACAAACTGGTATGTGTATATTTGCTGGAATTTATGTAGCTATGGCACTATATTGGTGGTAGTAGTGGTCCACTACTTGTAGTGGGACTGTAATCTGGCGTTAACAGACCTTCGCTGGCAACATAAACTGACACCAGTAGTGATACGAATACAGGCAGTCCCGATTTACGAATGACTCCTACTTACGGATGGAGGCGACGTGCCGTCACTGCTTGTGCTCCATACTGGTCCTGGATTGTGCTGAACAGCCATCTTGCAGCACCGGACATGGCCAAAAGACCCCCATATAAAACGGCATGCCCAGAAGCGTCTGTGCACACACTACACAAATCTTTGGTTGTTTGTAAAGTGTGTGTAGTCACCAAACACACTAAAATTATTGTGAGCAAAACTGTGCACACAAAGGCCCTATTCAAAGTGTGAATAGGGCCTTAGATGCAAGGGATCACTACCATACTAGAATCATTGCAGTCTTGGGGCTTGTTTAAAGTAATGGTGTAAAAATGCAGCACAACCACAAGGTTTTACTACCCCTTAACTGCTCCCACTTTAGCGGAAAGGGCAGTGGCTGAACACGTGCCACAACTGAAATACTCTGCTTCTTGGCTGTGGTGGGAACTATACCACCTGTTAGGCTTGATGGGCACTACTGACTGCCAGACAACCAATTCTAGTGAATGGAGCCACACTGCAATTGTGCAGTACTGCAGCATTCAGGGGGTTAAAATCAGGGATGAAGAGGTGATACAACTCCTTCCCTCCACCTGTCAAATGCTCTCTAAAGAGTGATTCAAATGCAGATCACTCTTCAGTCTGAAAAGCAGGAGTAAATGGGTCATTCCTGTCTTGCATGCCAAAGAATAATTGCTTACTGGAAGACTACAGGAAGAGCTATGGGAGTTTATTAGGAAGGTGTTTCCTTCATATGTAAATGAATCACTTCACAGAGAGCTGGGAGGGACGGGATCTGAGGGGTGGGAGTCTTCCTATTCACTGGTCAGCCTATTTAACTGGGTAGAACTGAATTCTAATTGTGAGCCACTCAATCCTGCCCAGCACAGCTAGCCTTCAGAACAGGCTGTGTATAAAGGAGTTTCCTATTTGATTTTTTGATGTTAGAAGCTGATTGGCTACCATGCACAGCTGCACCAGATTTTGCAGTCTCCAGTTTCAGTTAATCAGCCCCAATGTCCATTCGTAATGTGCCCTATAACATCAGATGGTATCTTTGTGATCACACCCTCCTCAATCACTCGCCGCGGTGATAATGGGTGCCCCTTAGTTATATGAGGTCATTAAGTGCAAGTAACCCAAAAGGGTTATTATCCTCCACTGCTCCCCCCCAGACACATCCATGCTGTCACTCTTAAAGGAAACCAGCAGTTCTCAGGACCTCAAGGCTTGACTTTTCCTCCTTCCACTTTACCACCAGCAATGCTTGAAGAAACAAAGGAAAACTCAGTGCTCACCGAAATTCCTGGTTTATTTAAAAGGTAAAGTAATGCACTTACATTTCACAGAAGCGTAAAATTACCCACAGACGTTTTAACAGTGGCTTTTTTGAGCTTTTTTTGCTGCTTAAGAAGGCAACTCCATGTTATTCAATGGGCTCATACACACCATGGCGTTTTTGAGCTGTAACAGGCATGGTCGTTTTTTAAGCTCCAAAAAAAACCAAGGACCAGCGCCTTCAGAGGCTCCAGCGTTACAGCTGTTTTGAAGCTGACGCCAAAAAAAGCTCAAACGCGCATTAACGCTATACTGACGTTTTTAAGCTGTAAAAATGTTTGTGGGTAATTTGAGAGTGGAAAATAGCAGAGGGATGTTCTTTTTTTTAAAAAAACGTGCCTTAACGCTTAAAAACGACGTTAAACGTGCATTGACGCCACAGCAAAACGTTAACAAAATCGTGTTTTTTAACGCTGATTTTTTCCAGGCATTGTTCCTAGCTTTACAGCCCGTTTTTTTTAAAAACGTCTGTGTATGAGGCCTAACATGGGGGAGGGGAGATGGATCCCAAAGCTCCTACAGCCAGCTAACCGTGATCCTGGATCCTCCCACCAAGCCTCCTGGATCAAGGGTGGGAGGGGGGGAGGGGGGGGTATAGGATTGTGTGTATAGGTTTTAAAAAAAAAAAATTGGTTGAACTTTTTTTTTTTTTTTTTTTGAACATGCTGAAAACTTTAGGTAATGTTAAAATAAACAAGCTACAGATAGAGGGGTCTTGTAATTACTATGCTTGCCACTGTCAACCCATCAAATATTTTATTTTCACATCTGTACCAACACAAAAAAAAAAAAAAAAAAACTATGGTGAACAAGAAAAACACAAATTCCGCTACAAATGTAAGGGAGAACGAAGATTCGCAGTACAGGGACCTCAGCTATAGAACGCTCTATCAAACAACATCCGCTTGGAAGAAAACTATCGGGCCTTCAGGAAAAACTCAAGACCCACCTCTTCTAATATAGCAGGACAAGGACAGACCAAGTGCCTTGAGGCGATTCAGTTCGCAGTTGCAGCGCTATACAAATCATTCATTCCCTCCTGCTGTAAAAATCAAATTAGATGCGGCCTGGTATGGTTCAGGAGGGGGGGGGGCACTTGCTCGTCCCCACCCCCTTTCCTGTCCGGCCAGGATGCAAGCTCGGATAAGGGTCTGGTATGGATTTTGGGGGGGCCCCCATGCCGTTTTTTCAGCGTAGGGGGTTGTCCTTAAAATCCATACCAGACCTAAGGGCCTGGTATGCTCCTGGAGGGGGAACCCATGCCGTTTTTTTTTTTATTTAAAATTTGGCCTGGAGTTCCTCCTCAAGGAGACACTGTCGCGTCCATATAGATGGCGATCCGACTTTGAGGCGACTTCCATTGAAATCAATGGGTACAAGTCGCCTAGAAGTCAGATTTAAGTAGTACAGGAACCTTTTCTGAAGTCGGAGCGACTTCAGTAGCGTTCATTAAGACGGCTCTCATTCACTTGCATGTAATTTCTGATGTCAAGCGACTTGGGGCGACTTGCGGTCTGACAAGTCACCCCCCAAGTCGCGGTAGTGTGAGCGGGCTCTAAGGCTTACCTGTAGGTGCAAGAAATATCTTTATATCTGCAAAAGACAGGCACCTCTGTCCATGGCGCACTGAGTGTGCCGTTTCTAAGCCAAGAGGAGGGAGGGGACAGAGAAACAAAAAGGGACCCGAGAAGAGGAGGATCTGGGCTGCTCTGTGCAAATCCACTGCAGCAGGGGAGGTAAGTAGAACAGTTTTTTTATTTTTAAAATAACAGGACTTTACAATCACTTTAAGTACACCCATGTAAACAAGGCTTTATGAAAGGCAAATAAAATGGCAAAGGAACAAACATTGACCAAACAAGGAGTAAACACAACTGTTAAACCCTTTTATACACTGCTGTTTTCTATTTTTAGAAGAGTGTTTATGGTTAAAGTTCCTGGTTAACCACTTGCCGACCAGCCGCCGTGGCAGCAGTCACAGATTGATTAATGAGGTGTATTAGTCTAGCAGCAGCATTCATAATAGACTGAAGGGGGGATAGCCTGTGTGAGGGTAGGCCATTAAGGAGAGAGTTGCAGTAGTCAAGGCGGGAAATAATCAAGGAGCGAATAAGTTGCTTTATGGTGTAATATTTCAGGAAGGGTCGAATTCTTGAGATGTTGTGGGGGTTAAGGTGGCAGGATTTAGCCAGTGATTGGATGTGGGGGCTGAAGGAGAGGTCAGAGTCAAGGA
This sequence comes from Lithobates sylvaticus, assembly GCA_028564925.1. Taxonomy (NCBI): domain Eukaryota; kingdom Metazoa; phylum Chordata; class Amphibia; order Anura; family Ranidae; genus Lithobates; species Lithobates sylvaticus. Next base: position 687,895,884 of record CM053026.1, on the reverse strand, counting down.
TTACACCCAGGACCCTGGCATGTGTGGAGGGACCAATGGTTGTGCTGTTGATCTTAATTGTAAAGTCATGGGGGGCACCGGGAAGGAGGAAATATAACAAGCAAAGTTTTAGAAAGATTGAGTTTGAGAAAGTGGTGTGAAATCCATACCGAAATGGTACAGGAACCTTTTTCCTGCATGAAATGCAGGCACAGCAGCCCATTCAAATGAATGGGCTGCCATGCCCAAGTAGATGCGGCCCAAGACGATGTCTCTTCTATTTCACATGCCCTGCTCATTCCAACCACAAGAATCCACTAATTCTTGCCTCTGGAATCTGGTGGCTGCATGTAAACGGCTGTATGACATGGTTTTATTTTTTTTTTTGTCTGTGCCTGTTGTAACTGGGACAGAAAGCAATAAAAACATTCAGTAACCCTTCCCACTCCACTAAATAAGGGTTTGTTTTTCTCTCATCGTTGGAGACATTTCCAATTATTTCCTGTTCTGATAGAAAGTAAGATGACATTTCCCCAACAGGGATTCAGACAGCAATGAAATTTTGGCAGAGGCTCAAATCTGTATGCTGTATCCAACATGAAATATAAAATTTTCCATGCAGCTGGGCTTTAAATTGTTTCTAAAGGCAGAAGTTTTTTTTTTTTATCCTAATGCATTCTATGCATTAAGATAAAAAAAAAAAAAAACCCTTCTTTATGTAGCAGCCCCCCTAATACTTACCTGAGCCCCATCTCAATCCAGCGATGTTGCACAAGAGACTGAGCTGTCTGGGACTCGCCCTCCTGATTGGCAGAGAACCGTTGACTCCCACTCCTCTCAATCAAAATCAGGGAGCCAATGAGGAGACAGAGGGGGCAGGGCTGAGACTCCGTGTCTAGATGGACACACAGAGCTGTGGCTCAAGTGCCCCCATAACAAGCTGCTTGCTGTGGGGGCACTCAGCAAGAGGCAGGGGTAAGGAGCGCCGGGGGGACCCGAGAAAAGGAGGATCCAGGCTGCTCTGTGCAAAACCACTGAACAGAGCAGTGGTAAGTATAACAAGTTTGTTATTTTAAAAAAATAAAATAAAAACTTTATTATCACTTTAAAGCTAAATTCCAGCCAGAAATCACTACAGCAGGCACCGTTAATGACAGTGGTCGCCACTAGCTCCTGGGTCCCGCTCTGAAAGCGGCTACCCTACTGCTTAGGGCTTGTTTACACTTGCTTCAAAACATGGCACTGGACACGCTTTTTTAAAGCACTCTGAACGCCAATCAAAGCCCCTGTCACTAAATAAATTGGTTAGCTTACAGTCCTCTTCACACATTGTGTTTGTTGAAAGACTGCCACCAGGCCTAAAAAAACAGACCAAGGGGGTGATGACACAAGCAATAAAACGGACCAAGGGGTGATGACACAAGCAATAGAAACACATTAAAAAAGTATGTTGAAGCGGTATGCGCTTTATTGTGTGTTGAAGTTGAAGCAAGCGTAAATGAGCCCTCTGAATACAGGAGGTTGATTGATCAGCATTCACAGAACACACAAAGTGTTCTGTGATTGGACAAGGTGGAAATCGTGAAGTCACTGCTTCACCTTTCCAATCAGAGAACACTTTGCATTTATTGAGAAAATTAAGTGTTCTTTGAATGGCGCCTGTGACAGGCAAGCAACTTCCTGTATTCACAGTGCAGCCACTCGGCACGGGACCTGGAGGCTTATGAAGATCACTCTAGTAGTGATACTTACTACAGTGTTACCTTCCACAGAGATCGGATATGTATAGAACAATAGAACTATGCAAAAATTGACATACCTAAACTTCTGCCCTAAAGTAAAAATGCAGATATATATATTTATTTATAACTTGCATTTGATATGACTGGCTCTATCATTCCTTTGGATGTTTCTTCTTTTACTTTACTCCAGAAATTCCATTTTATGGTTAGTTAAGAGGCTGAAGCATTATGGGTATATGCAGTGTGTTTCAGAAGATGTTGTATTTGGAGCAAGAGTCACATAATCCTCCTCCAGAGCAGATGGGGAAGCAGTTTGCTTACATACATGGTGCACCTGGCACTGCAGGTGATTAATCGACATAACAGGCAATCTCTGTAGTTGTATTTTCAGTAAATACAAATGTGACATTCCTATAATATTTACTTGAATGCTGGTGTGCCACACTCTAATGGCTATCAGTGTATAAGAAGATGTGATCGCCTGCTGATAAAAAAAAAAACGAAACAAAACCAAACTACATTGATTGTTTTTTAACAAGCCTCAGCGGACTGACAATTGCATCAAGAGAGTGGTAAAGGATACAGACTACTAACTAGCATGAAGCCGAGCTTGCAACAGCTGCACCTTTCTACATATTCATAAACTGGATTGCATTTAAAAGGTATCATTGTAAAGAATAAAGAGGAATTGTCATCAAGCTTAATACCACCCTAAAAGTGGTAAAAAGTTTCTAAAATACTTACTTTACTGCAGAAGGTGGTTGTTACTCCAGGATGTCAAGGTGGCTGCATGCATAACTAGATACCTGTAAACTTAGCCACCTGACTGCTGAACGGAAATATAACAGTTCAGACTAGCTGGTCCTTTCCATCAGCAGAGATATGAGAACACATGAACTGGCACAGTGGGATCCTCGAGAAGTGCTGGTATTTCCAGACTATGGTTACCTTTTTGTCACTTTAACCAGTTGCCGACCAGCCTATAGCACATTTATTTATTGATACAGGATGGCTGCGCAGGATCATGTGCGTATATATATATATATATATATATATATATATATATATATATATATATATATGTGTGACAGACCTAGCCGGGACACAGGCTTTTTGAGAGGACTGAATGCGAGCCTCTTGCCGACTGATTATGGGCCCTGGATTTTAAGGGGCACAGGGTGAATGAGAACCCCACTATAATCTGTGCTAGTCAGATTCAATGCTGTATATATAATGTGTGTTGTCTCATGCTGTTGGGACACACTATGTCAGATGCTAATGTCATCGACTCCAGCCACCTGTCTGTTGTCTTGTATAATATAAATGAGTCTAGTCTGGCTTGTAAGAGTATTCCACACATTGTTGTTTGTGCTACTTAACCCTGTGTTGATGTTTATGGTAATGTGTATTGAATAGTAAGTGAGCTAGGAGCCGTAAAGTCTTACTCTGAAAAGTCTTCTCTCTCAGTCAACTAGTCTGAGTGTTGATTTAGATAATTAGCTCAGGTTAATTCTGTTTCTGGCTACAGTTGTATTGTTAGAATAACTGAGCAAGAGGGGGGACCTCCTCTTCTACTGTATTATAAATACTTGTCATTTTGGTTCTAATAAATCAGTCCATGTTAGCACTAAGCAAGTGTCGTCTTGTTTTATGCTTGGGAGTGGTTGGAATATCTGATATCTATATTCAGACTGGGAGGAAGTGGTATATGACGAAAGCACTCAAGCCGAGTGTAGGGACGTTTCGTCACAAATATATATATATATATATATATATAATATATATATATATATATATATATATATATATATATATATATATATATATATGATCCTGCATTTCCGGGTATCGGGCACGAGTGCGCACTGCTGGAGGCTTGCTCCCGCTGTGATTGCACACAGCAGGAGCTGATCCCAGTAAAGGGAAATCTTCTCAATAGGACACAGATGGCAAAAAAAAGGCTTACAGAAGCTACAACTCTACCTTATATTAGCTAAAATAAAATACTCTTTAATTTGACCTTAACCGCTTGCTGACTGTATACAGTGGGGAGAACAAGTATTTGATACACTGACAATTTTGTATGTTTTCCTACTGTAATTTTTATCATAGCCACTCTTCAATTGTGAGAGACGAAATCTAAAACAAAAATCCAGAAAATCACATTGTATGATTTTTAAAAAATGTATTTGCATTTTATTGCATGACATAAGTATCAGAAAAGCAGAACTTATTTGGTGATATTTGGTACAGAAACATTTGTTTGCAAACCTGGTCAAGAACTACAAGAAACGTATGATCTCTGTAATTGCACACACTGCAGCAGGGATTTTGGCCCAATCCTCCATACAGACCTTCAGATTCTTCAGGTTTTGGGGCTGCCACTGGGCAATATGGACTTTTAGCTCCCTCCAAAGATTTTCTATTGGGTTCAGGTCTGGAGACTGGCTAGGCCACTCCAGGACCTTGAGATGCTTCTTACGGAGCCACTTCTTAGTTGCCCTGGCTGTGTGTTTCGGGTCGTTATCCAGCCACGACCCACCTTCAATGCTCTTACTGAGGCAAGGAGGTTGTTGGCCAAGATCTCGCGATACATGGCCCCATCCATCCTCCCCTCAATACTGTGCAGTCATCCTGTCCCCTTTGCAGAAAAGCAGCCCCAAAGAATGATGTTTCCATCTCCATGCTTCACGGTTGGGGTGGTGTTCTTGGGGTTGCACTCATCCTTTTTCTTCCTCCTCCAAACACGGCGAGTGGAGTTAAGACCAAAAAGCTGCTTGTCTCATCAGACCACATAACCTTCTCCCATTCCTCCTCTGGATCATCCAGATGGTCATTGGAAAACTTCAGATGTGCCTGGACATGCGCTGGCTTGAGCAGGGCGTCCTTGCGTGCGCTGCAGGATTTTAATACATAATGGCGTAGTGTGTTACTAATGGTTTTCTTTGAGACTGTGGTCCCAGCTCATTCAGGTCATTGACCAGGTCCTGCCGTGTAGTTCTGGGCTGATCCCTCACCTTCCTCATGATCATTGATGCCCCATGAGTTGAGCTCTTGCATGGAGCCCCAGACCAAGGGAGATTGACCATCATCTTGAACTTCTTCCATTTTCTAATAATTGCGCCAACAGTTGTTGCCTTCTCACCAAGCTGCTTGTCTATTGTCCTGTAGCCCATCCCAGCCTTGTGCAGATCTACAATTTTATCCCTGATGTCCTTACACATCTCTCTGGTCTTGGCCATTGTGGTGAGGTTGGAGCCTGTTTGATTGAGTGTGTGGACAGGTGTCTTTTATACAGGTAACGAGTTCAAACAGGTGCAGTTAATACAGGTAATGAGTGGAGAACGGGAGGGCTTCTTAAAGAAAAAATAACAGGTCTGTGAGAGCCAGAATTCTTACTGGTTGGTAGGTGATCAAATACTTATGTCATGCAATAAAATGCAAATACATTTTTAAATAATCATACAATGTGATTTTCTGGATTTTTGTTTTAGATTCCGTCTTACAGTTGAAGAGTACCTATGATAAAAATTACAGACCTCTACATGCTTTGTAAGTATGAAAACCTGCAAAATCGGCAGTGTATCAAATACTTGTTCTCCCCCCTGTATATACGGCAGCAAGGTGGCTCTGCAGGATCGCGTACCTAGTATGTGATCCTGCAGTCCTGGGTTAGGGGCACGTGCACCACTGGCGGTCCTCTCCCACTGTGATTAGACACAGCGGAAGCTGATTGGCAGGTATGGAGGACACGATGTCCGCTGGCGCCTGCCGATGCTTCAGTACACAGGCAGAATGTCAGTCTGCCTATGTAAACAAGGAAGATCACTATTTTGTTAGTACAGTAGTCATGGATGCTGTGTTTCTCCTAAGCAGGGATGCAGATCTATGCCTTCCTCTAGTAAAAGCACCTCCCACACAACAGTAAAACACTGTTCAGGCACACAGTTAACCCTTTGATCGCCCCTGATGTTAACCCAGATGTCTCAAACTGGAGGCACTGCCAGGCTGACAGTTACAAGCATGAATCCCACAGGCAGAGGCATGATGGGACTTGTAGTTTCGCAACAGCTGGAGGGCCACCAGTTTGAGACCCCTGTGTTAACCCCTTTCCAGCCAGTGTCATTAGTACAGTGACAGTGCATATCTTTAGCACTGATCACTGTATTAACCACTTCAGACCCGGAATTTACCCCCTTCCTGACAGAGCACTTTTTGCAATTCGGCACTGCGTCGCTTTAACTGACAATTGCACGGTCGTGCGACGTGGCTCCCAAACAAAATATACATCCTTTTTTTCCCCCACAAATAGAGCTTTTATTTGGTGGTATTTGATCACCCCTGCGGTTTTTATTTTTTGCGCTATAAACAAAAAAAGAGCAACAATTTTGAAAAAAACGCATTATTTTCAACTTTTTGCTATAATAAATATCCCCCAAAAATATATAAAAAAATCAATTTTTTTCCTCAGTTTAGGCCGATATGTATTCTTCTACATATTTTTTTTTATTTTTTTTTTAAAGGTAAATTTTTATTTGCTTTTTTGCACACAAACAGAAATAAAAGACATTACAAACAACAGTTAACAGAAATGTCACTTACATTAGGCGAGCGAACATCGCTCAACTCCGGATTATACATAGCAAACTGGTATACATCAATTCGTTAATCGAGAATATTGCATAGATAATTCAGCATAGTGTCTAGGTGTCCCTGGGTCAGTAGGCATCCAATTTTAATTTTAATTAGTAGTGAAGGGATATTTAGTTTAACTATTTCTTTGTATTATAGTCAGCTTCCATTTTGTGTGTCTCTAACATCCATTTTGTGAAATATGCTTAAGTCATGCTATTCTAGTTTCGTTTTTCCATAATACTGTAATCTTCTTGTTGAGTTTCATTTCTCGTAAAGCACGTGATATTTTAGAAATAATTAGTTTCACTGTGGGCGTCAGACTGTACTTGTGCGTCTCTGTATATGATTGGATAATCTGTTAAAGGGCGGTACTGTCTGAAAAGCCCTCTTATATCGACACCCAAGAATAAAGATTAGATTTGCTCGGAGAGAAACCTGCTGTGTATATGTTTCTTTATCTCAAAGGGCAAATCTCCCAGATCTGGTATCGGATGTAACGGTAAACCAAAGCAGACAAATACCCCTAGTCTTGATTTATTACCCTTTCAGTTTGGGGGCTTGTCCCGGATCGATTACTATATGTCGCGTGAGTAGACTTGATATATATCTTCTCTCACCTTGACCTCTATTTAGAAATCGTTCCTTTAACGGGACCTGTGATTTATGTAGAAATAGTTTTTAGACTTTGAAGAAAGTCAAGCGCTGTTGAGACAACAGCGCCAGCCCTGGGGGGGCTGGATGGGCTTTAGGAAGCCCATTAGATAAGAGCTATTCTGAGTAATAGCATAATGCTTTATAAGAAAGCATCTGTTCGGTGTGAACAGGGAGGATTCTGTGTAGTCCTCATTATAAGTCTGCGGCAGCCGTCTGTTCGTGGGTGGACAGTCGTTAATGTGGACCCCGGGTGGGTGCCAGGATTGACCATAGGTCAATGATAATACAGTACTGTAATTACAAAACAAAACAAAAAGTCTGCTATGGTTTGCTGGAAAAAAAACGATCTCTTTGCTTTCTTATCTTTGCGTAGATGATAAGCTAACTTGTAAAATGTCTGTGTGGAATTTGTCAGCGTTTGTAAGGTAAGACAACGCCTTCCACTGCTCCGTGTTATCATAGATTTAAGAGCGACAGACGTGCCTTCCTATGAATTCCGGGTTCTTTTGTGATTGATGGAAGTTCCCGATCGAAACACAGAGTAATGCTACAGTATCTGGTGATGTATTGATGTTTATTCTTAATGATTTATATATGAATGTTTTGACTAGAAAGTTAGCAGAAAAATAGCAGTGTTAGTAATATTTTCTTAAAGGTAATGATTCATTTTGCTGCTATGCAGGGAAAGTGAAGATTGGGATGTTTGGCTTTTTGCCAACATGGTTCAAGTGCTTATATCTCACTAAGCTAATAGATATTGTGAAGAATTGTTTGCGGCATTGGCAGTACAGAACTTGCAAGTACTGTTTGAACCTGTTGGCACTCTGCCAAAAAGAAAAAATAATTTGAAAGAAATAAATAAAAAATGTATTGTTTGGTTGTAAATAATAACAAAGTAATAATGTATGAAGCTTGTCTATAAATAAGATGCTGTGAGAGATCTCTGGCTGGCCCGGGGCTCCCTATGGCATCCTAGCCCAAAAGCTGCACAAGATAGGTTAGCAGAGCCATGGGATGGTGAATTTAGAGGTTAAATTAACTTTCTCCATGCCTGTATCAGGCGCCCGCTTCCTCCCCCCTCACATTCCATAAACCAGATAGGAGCAGACACAAGGACACAGAGAATAGCAGAATGAGTGAGTTTGAAACAAAAGAAGATTTCTTTTTATAAAAGGGATCTTAAAGGGAAATTACCTTGTTCTATATTAACAAAAGAGAAGGTAAGAAAGTAAAGAAGGCAATTGTGACTGTAGGTTTGTGCAGGACCTGAGGGCCATCGATGGCCTAGTGGTACCGATTGCCCCAAAAGTGCCTGATGTGCCATCAATATTTACCGCCATACATTACGATGCAGAGTATTTTATTGTGATTGATTTATTAAACGCATTTTTATTTCCGTCCCTGTGGATGAGGAGGCACAACCAATCTTTGCTTTATGTTTTTTTAAAACCGCCAACTAACATGGTGCAGAATGCCCCAGGGCTATATATAGACTCCCTTGTAGCCTATTCCAAACTACTCTCAGAGCTTGGATACCAGGACATTGTTCATCCCTGCTGCAGTATGTGGATGAATTCCTCATCTGCAGTTCTACTCGGGTGGCCGCCCTGGAGGATGGGAGAGATCTTTTGAAATGTATTTTTGAAAGTGGTCACAAAGTGTCAAAGAAAAAATTGCAATGGTGTCAGAAAAGGTTGAATATTTTGGTTTGTACTCTCAAAAGGAGAAAGGAAAGTCAATCACAGAAGAGCTATGGCTCGTGTGGGTCTGCCCCGCCCACTTGCTAAGAAAGACATGTTCACCTTTCTTGGTATGATTGGTTACTGCCGCCAATGAGTACCTGACTGTTCCTACTACAATCTCCTGAGACAAGCCACAGGTTTACACATGCCAGATTGTATAAAATGGTCAAATGAAATGTGCAATGCTTTTGTGTATTTGAAAAATGCTATGGTAATGGCTCCAGGGCTCGGCCTCCCTAACTAGGAAAAATGTTTAATTAGTTTGCAGGTAAAATGTTTCATTTGTTTGCAAGGGAAAATTGTAAGGACGTGTCAGGTGTCCTCGCTCAGGAGCATGGAGGCAAGTTGCGCCCTATTATTTTTTTCAAAGATGGTTCCGGTGCAGGTTCAAGGCATGCCTGTGTGTCTCAGAGGCATCCTATTCGATGATGGTTTTGAGATGGCCACTTCTTTCACTCTGGGGCACGACACTACACTTAACACCACCCACAATGTATGAAAAATGTACATACGCAGCACATGTCTGCTCAAAAGGTTGAGCGGCTATGAGTTGATCTTGATGTCCAATCAAAAATTGCACATCAAATATGCTTCTCCCACTTCAGGACCAGCACCAATACAAATGCCCTTTTAGGAATAAAAGGAGAGCAGAATGAGGTTGTGCCACAACATGATTGCATAGACCTCATTCACCAAGACACATCACCCAGGTCTGTATCTTCCACAACACTGCAGAGCATACACAGGCCAACAAACAGATAGCCAAGGGAAATGCTCTGGCTGATTAGCTGCTAAACAAGCTGCTACTTCACAAAATGCACAGATCCAAATGCCCATGCTAGTACCAGAATTGTTGTTTTCTTTTTGTTTTTTGTTTTTTGTTTTTTGATCAGGTTCTTTCAGATTTGCAGGTACGGCAAACGAAGCTGATCTCAGAGGTTGGGACAAAATAGGTGTGCAGAAAGATCCAAAGACTGGATTTCTCTGCAAAGAGGGGAAGCCATGTATACCAGTAGCTAGTGCATCATTTTTGTAGCTAGTGCATCATTTTTGTAGCTAGTGCATCACTTTTTATGCATCATTTTTATTTCCCATTTCCATGGAATAGGTCACAGAGGCTGGAAAGCCACGTGTGAACTATTGGAGAAAGACTTTTACATTACAGAACTTTCCTTGCCAATTTTATGTAGCAAGATGCATCACATGTATCAGGAACAACCCACACAAGGCCGAACATGAACACCTGATATATCCAACAATTCCTTTTACACATTTGCAGATTGACTTCACACACATGCCCAAACTAGGCAAAAGACAGGAATATTTTTTTGGAAATTGTGGACAAGTTCTCAAGTTGAGTTGAACTTTTTGTCACCACAAAAGAAGATGCACAAACAGTAGTGAGGATCCTCGTTCAGGAAATCATTCCTCGATGGGGATGCCCACTTCTTATAAACTCAGACAAACAATGGACCTACATTTGTATCAAGGGTCTGCCAGGACTGGGTAAAAACTCTCAAGATAGAACGGAAGTTTCACATTCCCTAACACCCTCAAAGCTCAGGGATAGTAGAAAGAATAAACAGAACAAATAAAAAGACAAAATAAGAAAGGCCACAGGAGGAACCTTTGCCAACTGGAAGAAGGTCCTCCCAGCAGTCCTGGCAGAAATAAAAATGACCCTTCCAAGACAACAGTGTATTCACCTTTTGATGTCTTGATGGGTCGACCTTTCCCCACCCCATGGGCCAGAGCACATTTAATGATAGAAAAGGGAGATTTAGACTTATTACAGGAAGAATATGTAAGGTAATTGGTTAAAACATTGTAAACAGTTGAGAGAAATGTTGCTCGCACTTTTTTCTTTTTCTTCACAGGAAAATACTCGCCCCTTCAAATTGGGAGACACCGTGGTGGTCCAACAGCTGAACAGAAATAAGAAGCAAGAGTATCCTTTGGACCTCCTACCACAGTGGTTGCAGTGACCAGAACAGTCATCCTAGTGAAAAATTGCCAGTCCTGGATCCATGCCAACAGAGTAAAAAAAGGTTGCCCAAAGCCCTAAGAGCAGGAAGGAGATCTTGGATACAGGAGGCCCTCAAGCAGAAGTCCAAGCAGATGAAGGAGTTCCTGGGAAAGCAGGTCCGGCCAGAGAAGATGACCTTGCTTACTTCACCACAGACTTCTGACAAGGCATTCTGCCCACTAATCCTGATCTCTCTGACAGTGTTCCTACCCACCTGGATCACCACTAACTGTATCTACCACCCTGAAGATTTGGGTGCAATTAAAAGTATCTGTGGGAACACAAACACACACACACACACACACAAGAACATTATATTGACACAAGCTAGAACCAAGAGAGAGATTGGAGATAGTTTTACTGATAAGATGCTTTTGCTAAAATTTAAGTATGCTTATGCTAAAAAATCAGGGTATGAAGAATGTTAAATATGTAGCATATTAAGCGCTGCGAAAACGGTTATATAAATCCTGTATAATAATAATAATAATAATAATGAAAATATTACATCCTAGCCCTGCCCGAATTGCCCTTTTGGCTGTACCTTTAAATGTTTTCTCAATGAGACTCCTCCTGTATTCTTGACTAACATATCCACTCTGTACATAAACAACATTGTTACCTTTCCAATAGCAGGTAGAAGTCATTCCCCTGTTTGGTGTTTTAATTTAGGGAATGAGACACAGACTAACCCCTCTTTCTGCAGCAGGTCAATATTTAATATCTCCATGTGCGAATCCGGAGTCTCTGCCCCTGCCTGCTCACTGTTTCAAGTAATTGACCCAGGGTTAAACTGTACTTTGCATAACTTTTTATTTTTCTCTAAAAATGTAGGTGAAATATTACACTAATTTATAAATCGCAACACAGGACAAGTACACTCATGAGTTTGTCGCTAAGAGACCTTTTGCACTGGGACAAAGTATCCATGTATGTTGTAGGAAAGTGTGTTGTCCCTGGGTGCCCCTCCATGCTAAGGGATGGTGTTACCTTGTATCCTTGTTATCTGTCATGGGAATGGTAGGGGATTATAAAAGGGGACATCCACTAGAGGCCAGCTCCAGCAGGAAGCTAGGGACATTGCTAAAACATGGAGCCCATTTGCCAATGTAGGATTTGAGCTTGGAGGTATATTTTTATGGTTAAAAGACATTGTCCTTGTTATGGTACTTATCCTTGCTCTGATTCTTTACCTCTGTTTTAAATGTTGCACTTACATAATTGCGCACCTTCGATCTCCTGATGATAAGGTTCTATCTCACATGACATACATGAAGAGTCATCAGGCAATCTATGCCACAGCCCCAAAGAAGTATTAAAGCACAACATAGAATGTAGAGATCATCTTATATGATCTAAGAGGGGATTGAAGGGATATTTAGTTTAACTATTTCTTTGTATTATAGTCAGCTTCCATTTTGTGTGTCTCTAACATCCATTTTGTGAAATATGCTTAAGTCATGCTATTCTAGTTTCGTTTTTCCATAATACTGTAATCTTCTTGTTGAGTTTCATTTCTCGTAAAGCACGTGATATTTTAGAAATAATTAGTTTCACTGTGGGCGTCAGACTGTACTTGTGCGTCTCTGTATATGATTGGATAATCTGTTAAAGGGCGGTACTGTCTGAAAAGCCCTCTTATATCGACACCCAAGAATAAAGATTAGATTTGCTCGGAGAGAAACCTGCTGTGTATATGTTTCTTTATCTCAAAGGGCAAATCTCCCAGATCTGGTATCGGATGTAACGGTAAACCAAAGCAGACAAATACCCCTAGTCTTGATTTATTACCCTTTCAAGTAGGTGGGATAGTATTTTCAGAGTCAACCCACTTGCCCCATATTTTCCGGAATTTTTTCGGACATCCTCTGGATTCATAGGTCAGCTTGTACATTGGTACAGCCTGGTTAACCAAAGTAAGCCAGAAAGGTACGGTCGGTGTAGCTTGTGACTTCCAGTGCATAGTGATGGATTTTTTGGCATAGAACAATACTATCCTTAGAAAAATTTGCATGTTATTAGGTAAGCCTTCATCATCAATATAGCACAGTAAACATCTCAATGGGTTACACACATTCGGTATTTGGGTCAAGGAGCTAATAAAGGCTGTAATCTCTGACCAAAATGACCTGATTTTATTACACTCCCACATTAAATGAAAGAATGTACCTTCTTCTAGATTACATCCGGAGCATGTTGCCGAGGATAGTTTTTTAAGTTTAAATAGTAGCAATGGTGTGAAGTAGGACCTGTACAATAGTTTTGTCTGTATTACCTTATGCCGAGACGAGATGACCGAGGGCACCTGGAGTGGAAGTACCTCCTGCCAGATGTCCTCTGTCAGCTCCGGGATGAAGTCTTCCATTTGTCAGCCGTGCCACTCAGTCTATGGGTAGTAGAATGTAACAAGGATTTATAATAAGTCGAGACTAATTTAGCATGAGATTCGTCCATTATCAGTTCTAGCTGGGAGGATTGAATATGTACATTATGCAGGCCGAACTGTGCAGCTGCTGTATGACGTATCTGTAAGTATAAGAAATAGGTTGTACTTGGCAGCTGGAAGTCCTGGCGAAATTCCTCAAAGGATCGGAACCTATTGTCTACGTATAAGTGCTGTATCGTTTTAATTCCCTTCCGGGACCAATATCCCCCATCTGGTCTACGGAAGAATTCCTCCAGGTTGGGGTTTCCCCATAATGGGGTGTTGGGTGAATAGATTCGGGACTCATCGGGCGGCAGCAGTTTTGTTAGCTTAAAGATCTTAAGGGTCATTGCTAAAACAGAAGTGCCCTCCCTCCCCCTAAGGGACCTACGATGGATCAGATTTTGAAGGGATTCGTAAAAGGTGAGGATAGCTGCTTCTAAGGCCGTGGCTGCATTGTTGGTTTCTGGATAAAACCACCAATGTGCATGAGTCAACTGTGAGGCAACATAGTATGTTTGAAGACATGGTGGGGCCAGCCCCCCCTCCAACACCGGTAATTGCAGAGTGCTCTTAGCTATCCGCACCGCTCCTCCTTTCCAAATGAACATGGTAAGTATCGAGTCTATTTCCTTAAATTTGGCTTTGGTAATGTACACTGGCGAGTTGTGCAGGATGTATAGAAACCTTGGGAGGAAGATCATTTTGAATATGTTTATTCTGCCTAGCAGCGTCAGAGGGAGGTTGGTCCATGTCTTCAAGGTATTTTTCATTCTGCCAATAAGAGGGTCTAGATTAACTTTAACATAAGAGGATAGTGGATGTTGGATCAGGACCCCAAGGTACCTAAAGGAGGTAACTATCTGCAGTGGGCAGGAGGGAGGAAGCGTTACTGTCGCTTCCTTATCCATCATAAATAGGATGGACTTATCCCAGTTAACCCGGAAGCCTGAGAATTGTCCAAACTTCTGCATGATGTCCAGCAGGGCCGGAAGAGACGACTGGGGGTCCGATAGATCTATTAACATGTCATCCGCATACAATGATACTTTCTCCTCCAGGCCCCCAATCGTCAGTCCCTGAACCTCCCCACTGGGTCTCACCAGCTCGGCCAAAGGTTCTATTGCTAAGGCGAATAGAAGTGGTAATAAAGGACACCCTTGTCTGGTACCCCTTCTAATCGGGAAGGGGGCAGACACCTCCGCATTCACTCTTAATCTAGCCGTGGGGTTCAAATAAAGAAGTTGTATCCAGCAGATAAAGGTTGGCCCAAACCCAAATTTCGCCAGGACCTCCAGCAAATACGGCCACTCAACCGAATCAAAGGCTTTGTGCGTGTCCAGGGCCAACAGAGCCCTGGAGCCCATCCTGTCATGGGTAGCCTGTAGGTTCGTAAATAGCCTGCGAAGGTTAATAGACGTGGATCGCCCGGGGATGAACCCAGTTTGGTCTGCACTGATAATAGTGGTGATCACTGTGTTCAGCCTACGGGCGAGCACCTTCGCTAGGATTTTCACGTCTGAATTAATCAGTGATATAGGTCTATATGATTCGCAAAGTAGATGATCCTTATGGGGTTTAGGAATGAGGACGATCAACGCCTCCGACATGGAAGGCGGTAATCGTCTGTCCTCATTGCATTATTGTAAACTCTAAGCAAGTGTGGTGTGAGCATTTCTTTAAATTCCAGGTACCATTCTATAGGGAATCCATCCAGTCCTGGCGTTTTGTTTTTAGCAAATGATTGAATGGATTCCCCTATTTCTCCCTCTGTCAATGGTTCGTCTAACACAGCGGCCTGTTCCCCCTGAAGCTTTGGTAGGGATATGTCAGCTAAATAATCATCTAGTTCCACAATGGTATAATGTGCTTTGGTAGTATATAGTGTAGAGTAGAACTGAACAAACGTGGCTATTACCTCTGCATTCTGTTCTACCACCACACCTTCCATATTTTTAATCCTCGGAATGCTACACGATTGGTATTCAGGCCTAGACAGATATGCTAGCAATCTACTGTTTTTGTCCCCAAATTCAAAAATTCGCTGGTTTTGGTATAATAATTTTTTCTGCGTGTGTTCAAGGAGAACCAGGTCCAGTTCCCTGGACCTGCGTTTCCAGGCAGCATGTGATTCAGAGGAGGGGGATGCTGAGTATGCAGCCTCTGCCACTCTGAGATCTCTTTCAGCGTCCATCAATTTAGACTGGGAAGCCTTGCGGGCCTGGCCGATTGCTGCAGCAAAGGTGCCTCGTGTAGTGGCCTTAAAGGCATCCCAGGCTGTTGGGGCGGTTGTCTCCTGTCGATTAATCATCCAATAAGAGTTCATTTCCTTTGCACATTGGTTCACTACTATTTCATCTGACAACCATAAAGGACTGAGCCTCCAAGTCCGATATGAGGAGGGAGGACCCAAAATCAGATCCATCATTAAGGGGGAGTGATCAGACACGGCCCTTGGGAGGTATCTGATCTCACCCACTCTACCCAGCAGGTCAGACGTGACCAAACATAGATCAATCCTGGTCATGGTACCGTGAGTTTCAGATTGACATGAGTATTCCCTCTTATCCCCATGCTTCCATCTCCAGGCCTCTACCAGGTCAAATTGTGTCAGGAATGAACGTAGGGGGGTGGGGGGTAGGGTGGAGCATTTAAACCTGTCCAGAGAGTTATCAAGGACCGTGTTAAAGTCCCCTGCCATCACTAGGGGACCTTCCGCTATTGCCAGAGCGGAGGTCATAACTCGCTCAAAAAATATCTTTGTGAATGGAGGAGGGGCATACAGGCTAGTAATTGTGTAAGGTTTACCTAAGAATTCCAGTACCACAACGACATAGCAGCCGTGTGGGTCAATTTTAACTTGTTTAATGCTAATAGATGCCGACTTTGCTATGAGTATAGACGTACCTCTGGCATACGTGGAGTATGTGGAATGTAAGGCATAAGCAATTTTCGCTCTCTTCAGGGCCATGACTCTAGATCCCTGAAGATGAGTTTCCTGGAGAAGGATCACATGTGGGTTATGTAGCGCTAAATAGTCAAACATCACTGAACGCTTCACTTTAGAATTTAGCCCCCTAACATTCCATTATACTATGCGTAGTGTAGACATTCACATAAATAGTATTTATATTTCTCTACGGGGGTCCTTCTCTCGGAGCCCGTCAGGAACCCCTCCATTTCAGGGTCCGTTGTGCCTCGGGAGGAGGATCCCATCTCAAACATCCACGTATGTGGTTTTTAGACCAAAATTAACGCCCTACTGCCCCGTGGACCCTTCTGTACAAAATGTAGCAGCATATAAGGTTGTGGACACCAGTGTCGCCAAGCAGCAATTGTGACATAGAAGACCAAAAACATACATAACTGTTTCCCCATTTTCCCTCCCGCCCTAGCCCTCCCCAACCAATGAGAGCTTTGTTCCTATAACCAAACTTGCTAAGCATGGGGGTCATGGCTTAGAACCCCGTCAAACCCTGAGGAGCGTGCAACAGTTCTCAGCCATAAGCTGCCATCCGGGTGTGTCTGCATGTTGTTAGGATATGTGACTATCCAGTCAGTGGGAAGTCATGTGCCCCCTCTAGAGCAGATACAAATAGACAGGAGGGGGGGAAATAGGGCCCCCATCCGGTGGACAGGGAGGAGAAAGTGGTCAGCATAATGTACTGATTTAAGGTGCTGGGAATGGATATAGTCAACCACCCCCTTCCGTCTAGACCCCTTATGAGGTTATCTGCAGGATAAAGTGGCAAAAACGAAGAAGAAAGAAAAAAACAGATTATCACCCAGATATGCATAAGGGCAATGGATACTTCAGCGTGGGGGGGATCTCCCATTCTAATCTCTGCGATTCGGGCGTCCCAGGGTGTCCACCCAGTGCGATGCCTCTTTGGGATCTGTGAAAAAATATGCTTTGCCTTGGTACACAATTCTCAGACGTGCAGGATAGAGCATGCCGTATGGGATGTGAAGCTCCCTCAATCTGCGCTTTATGGCCAGGAAAGTGGCCCGTTGTTTCTGCGTAGCTACAGAAAAGTCTGGGAATATTGTGATGTTGTTGCCATTAAAGGAGAGTTTGCCTTTTTCCTGAGCTGTTTTAAGGCCTGCTTCTCTGTCCCTGAAGTGAAGCAGTTTAATAATGATGGCTCGGGGGGGGGGGGGCTCGGGTGGTAATGGCCGCATGGGGACCCTGTGAGCCCTTTCAATGGCAAATATAGGAGAAAAGGTGGCAGCGCCAGACACAGTAGTCAGCCAATGTTCCATAAATGCCTCCGGCTCTCTGCCCTCAGCCCCCTCAGGGAATCCCAGGAACCTTAGATTGTTTCTCCTTAAACGGTCCTCCATGTCAGTGAGCTTATCACTGGTGGATACTTGGGCCTGTTTCAACTCCCTCACTGAGCCCTGTAAGGGCCGGGAATCATCCTCCAAATCACTTATACGTTGCTCAGCATTTTGCACCCTGTGCCTTATGGTATGGACATCATGTTTGAGGAAGGATAGTTCAGTCTTTATAGTGTCCTTTTTTGAAGTAAGGGATGCATGGCTGTGCTGGATTGCTTCCATGATCTGGGTTAGGGATGGTTCTGCAGGGCCTGTGTCAGCAGCGCTCGCCGCTTGTATATCTGGGTCTATGTCCTCACCATTTGGGGAGTGCAGCAGGGGGTCTTCTGGGCTCGGGGTAGGGGGTGATGTCTTCAACTTACCCCTCCCTACGACTTGGCTCCAGGATACTAAGGAGGAGGCAGGCTGGGGCTGTGTATGCGCCTCGTGGTGACCGGCGTCATGGCCGGCGCCATCTTTTCTCGGCCCGTGTGTCGGCGGTGGGAACTCGAACCCCGGGGCATACTCCATCGGTGGGCCGTATTTGACCATCTCCCGATGGGCACGAGGGTCCCCTGGTCTGGCTAAGGTAAGTAGAACCCCTGGATGGCGGTCTGGATAGGAGGATTGTTGCAGGATTCATGCGGTGCGGACGGAGCTCAGGCTGAACACGTCCTCACATCCCGGCTTCCGGCCACGCCCCCCCCTTCTACATATTTTTGTTAAAAAAACAAATTGCAATAAGCGATTATTGATTGTTTGCGCAAAAGTTATAGCTTTTACAAAATAGGGGATAGTTTTATTTTTTTTTATTAATTTTTTTTTTTTAAAATGGCAGCGATCAGTGCTATACAAATGCATTGATTCCTGTGTAAATGACACTGGCAGTGAAGAGGTTAACCACTAGGTGGCAGTGTAGGGGTTAAGTGTGTCCTAGGGGTGTGTTTCTAACTGTGGGGGGCGTGGCTGTGTGTGACATGTGACTGATCTCTGCTCCGATCACAGGGAGCAGAGATCAGTGACACTGTCACTAGGCAGAACAGGGAGATGCTTGTTTACATTAGCATCTCCCTGTGAGGCGATTGCGGGTATCCCCGCGGCAATCGAGTCTGCAGGACCCGACTCAAGGAGCTTGTCGCGGGCGCGCGCCCGCTGGCCGCCTCTTAAAGGGCCACGTACAGGTACGTGATTTTGCCTGTACGAGCCCTTCTGCCGATGTATATAGGCGTGAGGCGGTCGGCAAGCGGTTAAAGTCACTGGTCCCCAAAAAAGTGTCAGTGTACGATTGTCCGCACAATATTGCAGTCCCGCTATAAGTCGCTGATCCCTGTCATTACTAGTAGAAAACAAAAATCCCATAAATATATCCCATAGTTTGTAGATGCTATAACTTTTGCGCAAACCAATCAATATACGCTTATTGAGATTTTTTTTTTAACAAAAATATGTAGCAAAAGACATACTGGCCTAAATTGATGAATACATTTGACTTTTCAAGTGGTTAAGGGAGCGGAATGGCATGATTGGCACAGTTGCATGTGATATTAGTTCCACTTTTAATTGTTTAAAGTGTTTCCTGATTCTTTCCATGCAAAGAATTCTCTCTGCTATTCTGAAGCCACAGCCATCAAAAGAAAGGAAGGAAAAAAACGGGCAGTCTGCCAAGAATCAAAACATTCTTTATCAGTTGAACTTAAGTATAAACATTGTAACAATTTGTCAATGGAATAGACTTCGGTGTAAGTGAAAAAAGTTTAACCACTTAAACACTAAACCTTTTTCTGACATTTGTTGGTTTCAAGTTAAAATAATTTTTTTTTTGCTAAAAAATTACTTAGAACCCCAAACATTATACAGTTGCAATAAAAAGTATGTGAACCCTTTTGGAATGATATGGATTTCTGCACAAATTGGTCATAAAATATGATCTGATCTTCATCTAAGTCACAGCAATAGACAATCACAGTCTGCTTAAACTAATAGCACACAAAGAATTAAATGTTACCATGTTTTTATTGAACACACCATGTAAACATTCACAGTGCAGGTGGAAAAAGTATGTGAACCCCTAGAATAATAAGATCTCCAAGAGCTAATTGGAGTGAGGTGTCAGCCAACTGGAGTCCAATCAATGAGATGAGATTGGAGGTGTTGGTTACAGCTGCCCTGCCCTATAAAAAAAACACACCAATTCAGGGTTAGCTTTTAACATGAAGCATTGCCTGATGTGAATGATGCCTCGCACAAAAGAGCTCTCAGAAGACCTACGATTAAGAATTGCTGACTTGCATAAAGCTGGAAAGGGTTATAAAAGTATCTCCAAAAGCCTTGCTGTTCATCAGTCCACAGTAAGACAAATTGTCTATATATGGAGAAAATTCAGCACTGCTGCTACTCTCCCTAAGAGTGGGCGTCCTGTAAAGATGACTGCAAGAGCACAGCGCAGACTGCTCAATGAGGTGAAGAAGAATCCTAGAGTGTCAGCTAAAGACTTACAAAAGTCTCTGGCATATGCTAACATCCGTGTTAGCGAATCTACAATACGTAAAACACTAAACAAGAATGGATTTCATGGGAGGATACCACAGAGGAAGCCACTGCTGTCCAAAAAAAACATTGCTGCACGTTTGCACAAGAGCACCTGGATGTTCCACAGCAGTACTGGCAAAATATTCTGTGGACAGATGAAACCAAAGTTGAGTTGTTTGGAAGAAACACAGAACACTATGTGTGGAGAAAAAGAGACAGCACACCAACATCAAAACCTCATCCCAACTGTGAAGTATGGTGGTGGGGCATCATGGTTTGGGGCTGCTTTGCTGTGTCAGGGCCTGGACGGATTGCTATCATTGAAGGAAAAATGAATTCCCAAGTTTATCAAGACATATGCAGGAGAACTTAAGGCCATCTGTCCACCAGCTGATGCTCAACAGAAAATGGGTGTTGCAACAGGACAACGACCCAAAGCATAGAAGTAAATCAACAACAGAATGGCTTAAACAGAAGAAAATACGCCTTCTGGAGTGGCCCACTCAGAGTCCTGACCTCAACCCGATTGAGATGCTGTGGCATGACCTCAAGAAAGCCATTCACACCAGACATCCCAAGAATATTGCTGAACTGAAACAGTTCTGTAAAGAGGAATGGTCAAGAATTACTCCTGACCATTGTGCATGTCTGATCTGCAACTACAGGAAACGTTTGGTTGAAGTTATTGCTACCAAAGGAGGTTCAACCAGTTATTAAATCCAAGGGTTCACATACTTTTTCCACCTGCACTGTGAATGTTTACATGGTGTGTTCAATAAAAACATGATAACATTTTATTCTTTGTGTGTTATTCGTTAAAGCAGAGTGTGATTGTCTATTGTTGTGACTTAGATGAAGATCAGATCACATTTTATGACCAATTTGTACAGAAATCCATATCATTCCAAAAGGGTTCACATACTTTTTATTGCAACTGCATATATTTTTTTAGTAAACACCCTAGAGAATAAAATGGTGATTGTTGCAATATTTTATGGTGCACTGTATTTGCGTATCGGTCTTTCAAATGCAATTTTTTTGGAAAAAATTACTTTAATGAATAAAAAAAAAAAAACTAACCAGTAAAGTTAGACCATTTTTTTTTTCCTATAATGTGAAAGATTTTACGTCGTGAGAATCGTGATCTTTTTATTCTATGCAAAAAAATTGTGATTCTCATTTTGGCCAGAATCGTGCAGCTCTAGCAGAACATGTTTGGAGCTTTTCACAGCCGATAACAGTGTGAGTTCCTAAACTTTTGTCCCATCATTGTATAAAGCACATAGTATTAAAAACAAAAAGACAAACAAATAATATAATTGTCTTAGCATATTTTATTCATAAAATCTTTCTATCTTCCACGTAACATGTGGTAAAAATTGCAACCCACCCTCCCCCAACAGTGCAGAACAGTAAGCGGCAATGGCATCTGCAGTAGTGATTTCACACTGTAATGCAGCTCACAGAAAACCCTTGCAATTTTACATCCTGAAATTTGTGCTTTCACAGCATATAGCTAGCTAGCCATTAGAAAGAAGCACTGACCACAAAATCGACCCAACATTTCACATATGACGCAGTGTCCCAACTAATTATAGTCTATTTTCTGGTGAGACATTTCTTCCAGTGCTATGTATGTATATGTACCAACAATCCCATAAACAGTAATCGGCCGGTAAAAAAGATTTCTCATAGATCTAAGTTTACCCCACCACCCCTGGCACCAGTTGCTACTCAAATAACATCACAAAAGTGGTTTTAGCTTAAATCTATGACACACAACAAAAACAATTATAAGAAGCTACGGAAAAGAGCATCCAACATAAACACTGAAAATCTAAAACAACAGAATGGAACTTGAGATGGCTTTAAAATAACAATAGAAATAGTGCAATATATGCTTCTGAGCAGCACCATCTGATGAAGTAAACTTCATAAAGCACCATGATAAACAGAACAGCTATGGTAAGGCACAACGGCGTTCCTCCGTGAATTCACAGATATACATTTGTCATCGACTTCTGAAAGAGAAGATTGGAGATAATATCAGGTAGAAGTCATCCTAAAAAGGCACACATGGTTCTTTTTGGTACTGTACACACATTCAGACTAATTTAGGTAAGCAATGCAGTGTGTATGTATATATGTATGTGTGTATATATATATATATATATATATATATATATATATATATATATATATATATACACACACACACATACACACACACACACACACACACACACACACACACACACACACACACACACACACACACACACACACACACACACACATATACACACACACACACACACAGTGAAAGTACCATAATCTATATCAAAGAAAAAATATTTTTTTTCTTGAGTTATTCTGTTAAAGTGCAAATTAACCCAAAACCATGTTTTACTGCTACTGTACTTACTAGTCCTTAGATGTGATGGTCCCAATAGTTTTATTTTTTCCATTTAATTTTACCTTGGGATTTTGCCAGTTTACAATAAAAAAAAAGGCACTTTCAGTCCTAGGACATCTCAGGACAACTTAAATATGGCAGGATTACTAGGCGCTCACCTGTCCTCATTTCCATAACAAACATTGGGTGGGTTCCTGTAGTCTTTTGAACAATATAACTTAACAGTATATCACAGACAAGAGAGCAAAGGAAACTCATCTGACAAGCTGTTTGGCAAGATAGAAAATGCATTTATTTAATCATACAGTACAGGACACAGTCTACTTTAATCATAGACCCTGAGTTATGTGCATCTCCCTTCAAGTGACTGGACACTGGCAAACAGAATTGTGGGACAGTCTATATAACCCTTGCCACTCCCAGCAATCCTCCATTTTTTGGAAGCATCCTTAGGTGGACAATCTCTCTACTGAGAACAGGTTTCTGGTTTATGCTTTCTGTTATTACCAAAGAGATCTCAAGATCTTGAGAAGATCCTTTCTCAACCTAGCTGCACCTGCAGCTTCTGGATTGGGGCTCCTTGTCAATAGTGTCAGTGATCGTATCCCACTGCATGCAAAAGGTGGAGCTGACCTGTAATGTCACCTTCAGGACTAGTGTCTGCAATTGGCACTTACCCTTGGTACAGCAGTACAGCGAGGTGCAGTTAGCCATTTGAGGGGTGCTGTACAAGTCCAGGGTAATGGTGCTCCATATCTAGTGGGTATTCCCCTGAGAAGAAGTGGCCAGAGCTGGTGTTTCATTCACCGGACACTGTGCAACACTTTCCAATGCAATGAAAATTCTGTCACTTCAGCCCTGCGGCCATGCAACACATTTGGGCAGACAGTAGCCTGAAGCTGTGGACACAGTTCCATCACAAGAGGTGGCTCCTCAAAGCTGCAGGCGCCATTTTGAGGACATGCCCTGCTACAGACAGAACATTTCTGCTTCAGATACAACTGCTTTTTTTTTTTTGCCTTCCTCTGGATCAACTGTGGGTATAGAATGGGGTATATGGGATTGTATGATATATATATATATATATATATATATGTATATATATGTATATATATATATATATATATATATATATATGTATGTATATATATATGTATATATATATATATATATATATATATATATATATATGTGTATATGTATATATATATATATATATATATTATATTTTTTTTGTTTAATTTGTGGTTGAACTGGATGGACTTGTGTCTTTTTTCAACCTAACTAACTATGTAACTATGTAACCCTGTTCCATGCTGGACTCTGTGCACAAGCCTTCACTGGAGTATCTAGCAGCCTTCAGTCATAAGACACAGGTCAAATGCACTCCTTCTGCTTCACAGCACAGAACATGAGTACCCTTCAGGGAATACCCCCACCCAAAAGGTGGACGTCAAGCACAAGAAATAGGACAGGGACAGACCAGCACACATTGTGCACAGGGCCTTGACAAGGTGAATCAGGGTTCCTCTGGTAACTCTGCTTCCTCAAAGCCCTTCCTTAACCCCACTCATCACTCCACTTAAACTAGAGATGTATTTTTGGCTTCCATAGCATAGCTCATGTGAAAGGTCTCTACACTGATATAGACCATGGGGGCTAAAGACTTAAGTGCTAATGGTCTGTGTCCCCTAATGGGTTGCTGACAGATGCTACCATCACAGAAGCACTGCTTCCGTCAGAGGATTCCTTTAAAGAGGATGGTCAGTTGACCAAAGTTTCTCCCAATATAAAAGAAACCATTGCAGTTTTTGTAGACATAGTACACACTTGTTTGAAGTTAGAACTGCCTACTGGGCCTAAAGTCACCAATATGGAATCTCTTCCCAAATACAATAGGCCTGCTAAGACATTACTGGTCCACCCATTAGTACAGAACATTCTGTACAGGGACTGGGCATGGCCAGACAAACATATACTCCTCCTAAGAGGTTTGCAGAATCTCAGCCAGGACACTATCTTGCATGTTCTCCCTGTGTTTGTGTGAGTTAAAAGTTGAGGACTTCCCCTTCTTACAGGCACTGTGGACAAGAAGCTGGAGGATCTCCCTAAAGCCTTCTTTACTCTTTTAAACATGGCTATGCAATCGTCGGTTAGTATCTATGGTAGTTTGTCAACCCTAGATCAAACTTGACTGCTGGTCCCTCTGTGCTACAAAGTTGGAGCTCCTATCAGTGGCACTGTGGTACTGTGTACAGTACACAATTTGATGGAAGAGTTCTTGCCTGGCTCTTATGTCAGTCCAGATGCACACAATTATGTGGCTGTGGTCCTGGTCTGCATAGGCAGTCTTGAAAGGTTTCTATTAATGGCGAACAACCCTAGAACATTTTTTTAATTAGGGGAGTCACTGGAAAGAAGTGTAGTGTGTTGAGTTATTTTGAGGGGACAGCAAATTCACACTGTTATACAAGCTGTACACTCACTACTTTACATTGTAGCAAAGTTTCATTTCTTCAGTGTTGTCACATGAAAAGATAGAATAAAATATTTTCAAAAATGTGGGGGGTGTACTCACTATTGTGAGATACTGTATGCTCCTGCAGGTAGACCTTCAACTGCTGAGTTTTGGGCACAAGGTTTTGTCTAATCCTTTCTTGACTTGTTTGTTATTTGGGACTGTTCGCATTGTTTGCCGTGTTGCCCCTCCTGCAGTTGTACTGCTTTGGCTGTCCCATGGTCTGCTTGGTCACCCATGGTACTGCTTTGGCTGTCCCAAGATCCTGTGTCCTGTACTGTACAATTAAGAAAACAGGATTTTTGACTTACCGATAAAATCTATTTTTTGAAGTACAGGACACAGGTCCCTCCCCTCTGTTCCTTCCCCCTCCCCCAATCCCAAGGACAAATTCCTCTCCCAAGCCAAAATTATCCAATTCAGTGGAGCCTTACACTGCGCAGTTGTTGGCAATTTGCTGATCTGACAAATAAAAGCCGAAACAAAATACATTACATAGTGTATCCGGGTATTCTGCAGTTCCCTAATCTGAAAAATGTTGTGCGCATTTCCTGTGCCGAGTTGCCATCAGCTCATTATAACATTTTATGTGAAGCATACTCTAACCCTAGTGAACAGCCTCTGCTCTTTTAGTAAATCAACACCTATCATCATGATTGTATTACAGAAGATGTGCGTTTCACACATAATTAGAATTGGATTCAAACAAAAGTAACTACAATGTGCACTACTGGCTATCCCATTATGTCCAATTAAAAGCTTTACTGAGCATCTGGCTACACGATGCTCACACTCCAGGATGGATGTGGACATCCTCATGAAATGTAGACACTGAGGTTGACAGTAGTCTATATGTAAATGCTGCCTTTAGGCCTTGGATTCTAGAACCTGCTAGATGGGGTTACAATTACTTTGAACACAGGTAAGCTATACTTTATCTTAGCCCAATCACTTGGCTATGCTTTTGTAGAGCACACCTAAATAACGTGTCAGGATCAAGTATCTGCTCTATTCTTGACAACCTTAGTGCTCATTGCCTGCAGTAGCAAGCCCAATGCTCCTGCATTTGAAATATTCAAAACGATGCAGTACCCATTTTCTGTTCTCAGGGAACTCCTCTGATGGAAGTTTCTCCTAAACCTGCCCACACACTGCCACCCAACAATTAGGGGCACTCTGCCCACCACCCATTGGCCTCTTTCAACCTGCAGGTCATATATACCTGTGTGATGTTATGCAATCAGGACCTGGAGACTCTCTTGCCTTTGTCAAGCAAAGGGACATCTTAACTTTTCCCTCCAGCTCCATAAGTATATATCTTTGCTATTAATATTAGTCTTTAATTAGTGAGTATCAGTGGAAGCATTATTCTAACTGAATGAGTACTGTTGAGAAAGCTGATAAACCGCTTACTTGGCAAGATGTTAAACAGTGCACATAGCTTCCTCCCCCTTATCTACAAATACTTGTTAGGTTTAAAGAATGTTTTAATATATGGCAATAAGTAATTAAGTCTGACCTTGCAAGTTACTTGAGTGGAATACGGATGGGAGTTAATGAATAACTGCCAAATTTACTGAGAAGACCCCTAGTGGCAGGAAATCCAACAGGCTTTAGAGGTCCTGGAAAGAGATAATAAGCTTATTTTTAAAAATCATCAACAAACTACTTAAATTGATATCAAGAGTACTTTCAGCCAACTTAAATAAGAACTTAAATAAGTCAGTCAAGGTATAAAAAGAAATTTTTTACACATAGTAATATCCTTCTTTTGGGGGGGGGGGGGGGGGGGCAGTAGACAACTAGGTATATGCCTTGCCACTAGCAGGTAGGACAATATAAGGTTTGACACCTCTTAATATGCTATACCCTCCTGTGCTCAGGTAGCTAGCAGTGAAAAGGCACATTTAGGTAACAGTGAGAGTTGTAGGTCTTTAATAGATCAAGCCTTAAAAATAGAATGTAATTTGGCAAAGACCTACATTATTTTGCCCAATTAACTACTGGAGAATAGACATGTGCAATTCGTTTAGTTTTTTTTTTAGTTTTTCGTTTTTTTTCGTTATTTTTGTTCGTTAGTTTTCGTACGAATGAACGACACGTTCGAATCGTACGAATCCGATTAACGAATCATTCGAATCGAACGAATCCGAAAAACAACGAAAATCCGAAAAAAACTAATTAGAAACAACGAATGTACTAATGAAGAAAATCCGAAAAGCGAAAACGAACGAAAAAATTTGTACATTCGTAACTTATTTTTTTTTTGTTGAATTGGTAATTTTCCGTGTCCCTTACAATGGTGCTGCTTATCGTGCTTCGAATGGATTGAACAAAAAAATTCGTACATTCGTAACTTTTTTTTTCGATTCGTAACTTTTTTTTTCGATTCGTTTTTTTTTTTTTCGATTCTTAATTTTCCGTGTCTCTTACAATGGCGTTGCTTAACGTGCTTCGAATGGATTGAACAAAAAATTCGTAACTTTTTTTTTTTTTCGATTCGTAAATGATTAAAATGTAATAATAGCATACACATTACATAAAATTATGAATTATGCTCCGATTACTAATCTACGAATGTTACGAATAAATACGAATGCGTCCGAAAATTAAACTAACGAAAAAACGAATCAACGAAAAAATAACTCTTACGAATGTACGAATCGTGACAAATACGAACACCGGCGACTTACGAATGTACAAATCGTTACGAATCCGAACACCGACGACTTACGAATGTACGAATCGTTACGAATCAACAGAAACGAAAAAAAACGAAACGAAAATAAACAAATTTTTTTGTTGTGCACATGTCTACTGGAGAAGGGCCACCTGTATTGCTAGCCTGCAGCTTCCTGTAGGACATAGTCCTAATAAGAAGCTGCCATGGTAGTAAAAGAGAAAGAAAGATGTGGTAGAGAAAGAGAGGGAAAGATGTCCTGGTTCTGAGTAAGGCCATGGTCTTGTTGAAAACCCACAAAGCCATGGCAAGGCTAAATATCCAAGGCCATAACTGAAAGTGAAGTTCCCCACTGAGGTGTGCAGAGTTTCTCATCGTTCAAAAACCTGAAAAACTCCATATAGAATTTCTAGGGCCAAATGAATACACCGAAAACCTTGAGATGTAACACGACTCACAAGAGCATGGTGGAAAAAGTGGGAAATTTGAGGCAAACAATGTGTTGCATAGATGGAAATTCTCTGTGATGTTGTAAAGACAGAACTTGGTAAACAGCAGTCTTCATAGATTTGCTGTACACATTATTTCTGGGTCAAGAGCTTTACTTTGAGGCAAAAAAAAAAAAAAAAGGATTTTGACTTGAGTGACATGGCTCACAGAATAATGAATGCGGTTTTCCCCATGGGGTCTCTAATATCACCTAGGAAGGCTCCAAAAAGACAAGCATGTGAATGGCCATACCACTAGGGCATTTTTTGTGACTTGGTGTGCGAACCAGCACTTAAACCAGAGAATCCTCCTCATGACAACAGATACAGAGTTAATGCAGGAAACTAGGTGGTCTACCAGGCCAATCAAGCATGGAGAAGATCTTTCAGGTCTCAGCTGGGAGAAGCAGAGAAGTGCAGAAGGGGCTTCAGAATGTGCTCATGCAGCTGATTTGATGCTGAAAATTAGTGCTATGCACTCCACCTATTTCCTGTACGGGGAATCAACTTAGAAAAGTGCTTGTAGAGCAATAACATTGCTGTACCAGTGAGCTGTTCCTAGGAGCAGGATGACTGCTGTTTTATTAGCAAAAGTGTACAAAGCTCAGGTGGTTTGGTAGCCAAGAGATGATGAGCATGCATGAGGTTACTTTTCATAGTGACCTTAAAGCAGAGCTTGCAGTGACTCTCCAAGATTTCGAAGCCAAGGTATGATACAGACAATGCAAATGGCCATAGCAGTGAATGTAAGACTTAAGCCCCATACACACGGTCGGACAATCCGCGGACCAGGTCGGTCGGATCCTGTCCGTCATACTTTGTCTGATGTTGGTTTTGCGTACACACGGTCGGACAAAGTTAACGGAAAATCCGATCATTCTGAACGTGGTGACGTTTGTTGCCTACGACGGGACTACGTAGAGGCTAGTAGCCAATAGCTTTGGTCTTGTAATGTGATCTGAGCATGCGTAGCACTTTGTCCGGTCGGACAACCGTACACACGATCGTATTTGGTGTGATCGGACCGTGTTGTCGGCAAATCTTTCCAGCAGGAGATAAGACTTTGTCCATCGGACAATCCGACGTACACTGTCCGATGGTGCATACACACGGTCTGATTTTTCAACAACATTGTCCGATCGGACAGAATCCATGAAAAAGTCTGACCGTGTGTATGGGGCTTTAGTGAGCTTGTGTGAGAACAGAACACAAATCTAAACTGGCTTTGAGGAGGGTATAGTGCATGAGGAGGAGCCAAACCTCTGTCATCTTAGAGTCCAAACCCCCTAGAGGATTTTCCATTGTCTTTTTTTGCTTTTGGATGTACTATTAAAAAAAAAAATATTTATATATATATATTTTTTTCCCCCCATATATTTATGAGCCTCAAATAAGAAGGCTGTCGGGTAACGCACTGCTTCTGCGGGTTTTAGAGAACATGGTGATCATAACACAATGCACTTTGATCCAACAGTGAATCCTCCCAAACCCTCTTCCTTTTATTAAACAAATAATCTCAATTGCAGTAAAAGGGATTTTCAACATTATAAAGTTATTGATGTAGCTTAGTAAACAGTAAATGATACACTAAAAATACTCACCAGTTAATGAGCTAGTACACTTTACTGGAGATGTTTCTCCTCACTGGAGATCACTTTGAACATATAGTCCACCCAGTAATTATATTTATTTTTGGAATGATGCTGGTGGGATGGAATATCAACTAGAGTAGGACCATCATAAGTAAGAAATAGTTTTACTAAAGCCTTGATACTTCAGACAGACAATACAAATCAGTATAACAACCTATAAAATGATCAATATGGATGATGCGTAAAAAAAAACAAAAAAAAAAAAAACTGATCTGCGAGTTAGGAGGGCCTGTTTGCATCAGTAAGGCTGCATTCACTCTATAGTATGTGGTAAATGCACTCAAAAATAAAAAAAATCGTGTCATGCAGGGGATGCCATTGTTACTGCCACCCCAAGTGCAGAAAAAAAAGTGTGATAAATTCAGTATAATACACTATTAAAAAAAATGTCAAAAGTGTCTGAGCTACTTGAACACATTTGTTGCATGTAGGGCAACACATTGAAAGGAATGGGCTGCCCTATATGAGTAGTGCAAAAAGACATGCATATGTGAAATGCCTGATGTTCCAGATCATACTATGAATAGGGCCTAAATTGCTTCTTATGGAATAATATCTATTTATAAGATTAGTTATTGGAAACAACGCAAAACAAACATTTCTCCATTATCTTCAGCATGTCTTTAATTTTAAAAGATAGAATATTAACCAGTCTTGTACCTTAGGTGTGGTACAAATGCCCCTAAAAACGTAGCAAAAGTACACAGGAAATAAGGAGATTGCAGGTGAGATGAAATTACAGTTTATCAATTACGAAAGTACATTAGCATGACATATTGCTTAAAAAAAAGATTTCTGACTTACCTATATGAAGTTTTGTATAATCAGTGTGCACCTTTCCTGTGACTGAACGCTGTTCTTTAGGACGGTTTTTGTTTTTTTCTAGATAAAAGGCAACTTTCATGTGTTTTTTTCTTTCTTGCAGTACTGAGGTATTGCAGTGGCTGTCACGGTGTACAGTTTCTCTCAGTTTCCTTAGGCACATTTCATATCTACAGTTGAGCGTGTTTACTTTTTTAAAACACCGGCGTTTGGTAAGGGTTTTGCCCACTTGAAGTCTATATTTTGTGCTAAAACCAGCGTTCAGTCCCAAACCTGACTTCACACTACACTTGTCGTTTCCATTATAGGATACTTCATTTGAAAGTAAAATTTTTGTTTCTTTACTTTCACATTTTGTTAAAAAAACTTTGCAGTCTTTAATCCTTAGTTTGCTGTTTCGGTACCTAGTGGAGCATTTAGGCTCATTTTCTTTCAATGCCTTCATATTTTTATTGGAAGAAATTTGAGCCCCTGACTCAGCGCGTGATGGTGGTGAAGACACTTGTACCATTCCAAGGCTAGTAGAAGCTTTTGGATCATCTTTGGTTAACTGCACAGTTTCTTTGACAGTGGATTCTGCAGCATTGATTTTTGTTCTGCATAACTCCTTCAGATTCAAATTCTCACCACCACATAAAAACTTTACAGAGACATCTTTGGTTTTATCACTGCTACTTTTGCGCTTGTGCTTGCTTAAATTTAAGGAAAAGCTTTCAGGATGGACAAATTTAGAAACTGGATGAAGTTCCTCTAATGTGTAAGACTGTGTCAGCTGCCTGCACTTTTTCAAGTCGTTTTTTGAAACTGAAGAATTATTGACAGGTTGTTTTGTTTTTCTCCTAGACCCCCTTTCAGGTTTGCGGGCATTGTCTTTTTTCACTATTGAAAGGGATTGCGTTTCTGTTGTTTGCATAAACCAGGTAGCAAGGTCATTCATGTCACTTTTTTTCTGAAAAAGCATCTGAATGGGTGACCTCGATTCTGAGCTGGAGAACTTCCAGAATGGTGACAATTGTGTTTCGCTGTCATTCTCTACATTGTTCTCAGTGACCCACGTCTTTGCAATATGTTCATATCTGCTTTCTAAATGGTTTAGCAAAGTCTCATTTGATGTTGTTGCAGACCACCACTTAATAGCAGTGTCAGCCTGTAGATCAGGATATGTAGAAGTACATAGACTTTGATTTTCATTATCAACACTATTTAAGTGTATTAGTGGTGGCGTACACTGCTGCTTGTAACTTCTCAATTTCTTTCTGTAATGTTTACTTTTGCCAAAGCTATTCTTTTTAGATTTATGGAATAAGGCACATCTTACAGAAAATTTAGACTGGGAACCACAATATAGTGCAAGTAACGGTGACTTTTTAGATCTGGTCATATAATTTGACAAGACCTGCTTCCTAATCAATCGGGATTTCAGAATGTTGTGCTTCCCTGGTCTTGCTTTTTGGTCTTGCTCTGCTTGACATTTTCCCATGTTATAAGCTTTTTTACCATTTTCCCGTTGAACATCTGAATTGGTTTTGTTCTTTGTTTTTTTCTGCTCTGAACTGCATTCATTAACCACACACAGATTAGGGAAAGTGGAAGGCTTTTTCAGCTTCTGGAGACGTGAGGAAATTCTTAGCGATATTTTGCAGTTCTCGCTTTCAAGTGGCACAGTATGTTCTCCTGGGAGTACGACATTTGTAAAGTCAGAAGACATGGGAGATTCCAGAATCTTGTGCAGTTTTTTTATTTTAATTTGTGTGCTGGATATATTTTTGGCTACATATGTTTCAGTGGTCCTTGTTTCTCTCAAATGATCTGCTAGTTTAGAGCGGGTAACAATTTTGTTTGTCTTATACGGAATAGAAATCTTTAGGTCATTTTTAATTTTAATGGACATTTCCTTGTCAAGATTCTTTGACTTTGATTGTTTAACAGTTGATTTTCCAACATTTCTCAGGATGTGGTGACCAACCCTATTAGACCCTAACAATTTTCTCCTCACAGTATATACATCTTTATGATGATTCGGAGTAGTTACATAAGCTTCTGATGGACTTGAAGATGTAACGTCTTCGCACTTTGAATTATGAAAGTTGCTTGGATTGCCAGATTGACTGAGACAATCATCCATTGTATCTTTGCTTTGTGCATCATTGGACCGTTTTTGCAATGTAGCCATTGGCTGGTGATCGCTGTTATCATGTGGAGTATATACAGGACTTAAGGCATATTTTTCTCCATCTTCAGATTTAATCTTAGAAATAAACATAAGTTTAATTGGGCTAAGGTATGTGTTCTCGGAAATTCTGCATGATGTAGAATTATGAGTTATAGACTTTGAACCTAAATCACCTTGGTTCTTACGTGTTGCTGATCTTAAGGATAGATGTTTGCTTGATCTATCAGATGTTCGTGGGTTTATTGACAACTGGTCTGACGGGAACTCAAGCCTCTCGCCTTGATTAATCATGCTTTCTCTAGTTTCACAATTTTCTTTTTTGCTCCTTTCTAGAATTTGTGCACCAGAACCAATGGTGTTTTCCAAACGTTCGACCACTACCTTCAAGTGGGCATTTCTTGTTTTATCAGTAGTATTCCTACCAAACAGTGCATCCCTTTTAAAATTCTTTAAAATCCCTGAGTTGTGTTTGATGGTGCATTTGCAAAATAAATTACGGTTACCTGGAAAAGAACATTGCCCATGAGAGACATCACATAGTTTGCATTTTCCCAAAATATTTTTGGAATATCTTTTTAAAGGAATGTTGCATTCAAAAAAAGAATCTTGGTGAGAACGTCTTTTATGTATATTTACATTTTCTGTGCCTGAAAATATTGAGACTTCGGGTAAACATAGCCGACTATTTTTGACACAACTAACATTCTTAGAATGTATTCTTGATTTACTATGAGGTAGTTCTGTTTTATTTTCTTGTGCTACACTCTCTGTTGGAGTATTTTCCGGATCCTTTGTGACTAAAATGTCACAAACCTTCCGTTTTTTAGAGCCTACTGGGTTAGCCATATTCTCAGTTGATTTCTGCAAATCTTTCTCATAACCCTTTTTTTCCTTAGGAAAAGTGTTACAGAAATTAAGTTTGCTCGTAAATTCCAATGACTGACTGCTAGGCAAAGAGCAACCAAATATTGGTGACTTTTGTTGGCTTTTTTGGAATCGTGTTTGTATCCCTGTATTCTCTAGATTTTTGGTATCTTGATTTAGCAGCTCCACAAAATGGTTTGTTTTGGAACGGTTTAGAAGGTGCTTAATTAAATTTCCAAAATGTACTGAGCCAATTTTAGATTTGTCCTGAGAACTTTGAGTAGCATTTTTTTCCTTAGGCATTAGGTTGTTCTGTTTCCCATCAATGCCACATGATGGATCCTTGGTATTTGAACTTTTAGACACAGTCTTGTGGGTTTCTTCGGTCTGGCAGGATTTGTTTTTTATAGAAACGGGTGATGAAGGTTGATTGCAATATTTCAACTCACTTTTTACTATGGTTCCATCCAAAGGTGTTGCAATTCTTTGCAACTTCAAACGGGGTAAAGACGAAGAACAACTGATGGCACGGTACCTACTAGAACAGTGAATAAATAATTTCTTCTTTTTTGAACGTGTATTTATGCAGTGCAAAACCTGGTCACTGGATGTAAGGTGCAAATCTCCATGTTTAATGGGATTCAGTTTCACAGTTCCTAAGGCTAAATTAGGCCATGTAAGGCGTAAATCTTTTAGGCGGACAGACAGATAAGGCAGATTAGCAGAGGACGCTTGCTTCTTAAGAGTAACACAGTTGTTGAGTTTTTCCTTTGTGCAAGAGTTAAATACAGCTGGTGTTTTTTTTGTTCTTTTAGATGATTTTGCTTGTTCAGAAACTTGTAGACGATCACAGCAAACTTGTGAACATGTTTTCTGTTCCTCTCTTAAGAATTTCAGCATAAGTACCAATTGCTGTTGGTGGTACAAACAATAAGTGGCTAAAACTTTAGATAAGGCAGTGTTTTGCTTTGGAAGTTTTGACACTTTCTTGAGTTTCCGTAAAAAATAACCATTGACGACACTGTGAAAAACAAATGAGAAAACAAATGAATTTAAAATATATAAAGGTTAGCCTTATATTTGTGTATAGACAAGGCATTAAAGACATTAAAGTGACTCCATACCTCTACAAATTCATTTTGTGGGATGACCATAATATGTACTAGCATGCTGGCATCAGGACCTGATCTTGTAGCATAGGGTTTGGTGAGAGTAGGCAGCAGGACCTGATGTTGGAGAGGGGAGGAGGCAGAGAGCAGGCAGTGGAATTTGATCATGGAAGGAGAGTGGCTGAGTAGAGGCAGAACCTGTTTAATGGGGAAGAAAGGGGAAAAAAAGAAAGCTGTAGGGCTTTTCAATGGGGAAGACAGGGGAAAAAAATAAAGCTGTAGGGCTTAAGCCCCAGTACGGAATGTACGATGCAGTTGGAATTTACTGTGGTATGGAGGAAATAGACGAGGCACCAATGCCTAAAAATGGAAGTGGGATCAGATGTGGGTAGAAAGGCAGCAAAACTAGAATCCTGTATTTTGAGGGGTTTGGAAGGGGGTGGGAGAATAGCAGCTAAACAGTACAAGCAGAGTGGACTCCAAGAAGACAGAGTGATAAGGGCAATGTGCATGCAAAGGAAATAAAAAGTGTAGCTACTGAATTCTGAAATACCAACTGCAAACTGGACAAATAGGCTTGTGGACAAATAAGCAAGCGTTGAAATGGCAAAAGAAAGCATTGAGCATGTGCAGAAGAGGGAAGAGCTGTGAGCAACACGCAGCAATGATAGCAGGAAGACAACACACTAGCATTCAAAAGAGAATGGAATAAAGAAGAGGACAGCGAGGCATCTAGAGCAGGCAAACTAGAGGACACTCGTAGGATCTGTAAATTACCAAGCGGAGAGGAATTAGCAGACAGAAGATAAGAGAGTCAAGACTTGAAGGTGAGCAAAGACATAGGCAGAAGACACGGGTTTCAGTTACATTACTGTCTGAGCATTGGGGCGTTTGAATTAGTTTTTTATTTATTTGGCTTTATGTGCCTCAGGTCTTTTTTTTTTTTTTTTGGGACTCTGCATCCCATTTAGATAAACTGTGTGCCCTGCACCTTACTGTAATAAAAAGTGAGAGATTTTTCCTATGGTGACATAGCATCTAAAATCATGCCAGGGCTTGGGGGCCTTCTTACACTCTTCGCCAACATGCTGTTATTTTTTTCTAGTCTCCACTTATTGTGTCTTTACTAAGAAGTGTGATAAAGAATAACTACAATTTACTCTCTTCTTATTCATTCTAGACATAAAGGAGAATGTGGTCAGTTTGAATTAAAATCATACAATTGCTAATCATTAGAAAAGTATATATATAGTACTGATTTAATGATCAACAAATTATCTGGCAGAAGTAACGCCAGCAAGATTCTGCAGCAGCAATAATGAAAAGCTCCAATACAGCCTACAACCCACCCAACAACTTATCTTCTGTATTGTAATTATATCTCAACATAAAATATATCAAAAATTATTTTATCAAATGATTGTAGTTCCATGTAACATAAAGGTCCATACACATGATACGAAAATCGGATGGTAAAATTCATACGACGAGCTGTCTGACGATTTTCGACAGCCGATTTTGCTTTTTCGTCAGACGAAAGCTGGATGTGCAGACTATAACATCTTTGTCGGATGTGAATTCAACGTCCGATTTTCGTTTCATTAGTACGGTTTTCGTAGGAAAAAAATCCTAAGAGCAAGACGCATGCTCAGAAACAAAAGAATACATACAAAACTATTCAACACTTTATGTCACTTTAACCTCTTCACTTTCGATATGAGACTAGCATGCCACAAAAAATGGACGTTCGGTCGTCCAAAAGTCTAAGCGTGTGTATGAGGCTTAAGAGTTACAACAACATGATTATAGCATACATGAACAGGATGCACAAGGACACATGGAGCTAGCAGATTAAACAATACTCCAAAAAAAAAAGGCAGACGACTGACAACTAAATACTTTCAAAGCATTCATGTATATATAAACAAATATCTAAACAGGTATAAATATAACTACCAAAGCTCTGAAAAGCTATCATCTGTTGTCCCACCCAAACAATTACAATATATAAACCTATTTACTATATAATCAAACATAACCATTAATAAAAACAATGGAACCAACCACGGTCACTTGCATGCCCATTAAGGTTGTAAGATGGAACTCTCTACTTTAATCTGTCTGGCTATCTCAAGCTCTGGCTGCCTTCAGTTGATTCCCGAAAACTCATCTCTTCAGGGGAGCCTATCATGCCACAAACTAATCTTTTTTCACTTCAATCAGCTCATTCCCCACAGTTACAACCTCTTGTACCACTTACCCCGCCCTATTAGATTGTAAGCTCTTCTGAGCAGGGCCCTCTTAACCCTCTTGTATTTTATTGTATTGTAACTGTATTGTCTCCTTTTATATTGTAAAGTGCTGCGTAAACTGTATGTAAACTGTATAAATCCTGTATACTAATAATTCATTCACAACTACAAGTCATTAAAAGGAATCGTTTATGGTAGCTTGTGCATACAAGTTTGCTGCGCCTGAAGAAGTGTGGATCAAAACAAGTTGGGCATTACTCAAGCTGCTGCCCATGCATTGTTTGAAGCTTCAGTAAAGCTAACAAATAAAAAAAGACCAATTTTTTTGAAAAAAAATGTTTTTTCTTTGTTTCCGTTTTTTGTAAATAAATACGTTTTTTTCCCTTCACTGACGGGCATCGATAAGGCAGCACTAATGGGTACTTATGGGTGTCACAGATGAGCACTGATAGATGGCACTGCTGGGCATCACTGATGAGAAGACATCTGGCAGGCATTAGTAGTGGGCACTGACCGGCACCATTTGTGACCACTGATTGGCAAATTTTGGGCACTGAGTGATATTCCTGGTGGTCCAGTGTGGGCATCCAGGGGGGGGGGGGGCTACACTGATAAACAATCAGCACAGACCCCCCGTCAGGAGAGCTACCGATCGGCCCTCCTCTACTCGCGCCTGTCAGACACGAGTGAGGAAAAGTCGATAAACGGCTCTTCCTGTTTACACTGTCGGAGGCTCTTTACCGAGATCGGTGTAGCGGTGTGTCAGATTGACACTCCGCACCACTGATTGGCGCGCGCTGTCAGTTATCCTGCTGGACGTCATATGATGCCCAGTCAGGATAACTGAACCACCACCCGGCCTTCATTTTGCTATAGGCCAGGCGGGAAGTGGTTAAAGCAGAACTACCTTTGTCATCCAAGGAAGCTGTCATCTTAGCTTCTGTTCGATCTTCAACTGCCATGGTGCAGCTCATGTGATCAGTTATGACACGAGCCATTTGAGCTATGAGTAAACACTACGTTTAGTGTGAAACACATCAGCTGTTTTTGGTTCTGTATTACTTTGCTGTGACATGTACAGTGCGATCCTGATGTTCTAATAAAAGCACGAGAAATTTCATTTGGAGTGCGACTGTCCAGAATTTTCTACTCGCCTTGATTTACGAGCCATTTGATGGTTTGGCAGTTTGGTTGAGAGCACAACCAATGTCACAGTTACCATTCCCGGGATGCCTTGAATGTAACTGTTTTTTGAAACCATTAAATTGATGGGTTTAGTTCCACTTTAAGCCACATGTCAAATGTCACAACCACAGGGAGTTGAGGGTCTGGCATTTTACAGCTCATAGACAGGTGTTGGCCCTAATCTTGAAGAGGTGTAGAGGGTTTGTGCACAGCCTGTGCCTAGAATCCATGAGATCAAGAATCAGTCTCAAATATAACAAAAGGTATTTACAAGCACCACCAAAGAGATGCCCTTAAAGAAAAGTTTGCCAGGGACCACATATGTTGTGGAAAGACTGGAAGATATTGCTCATTAGTCACAGTGTCAGATTTTGCCCGTAAATATGTTCCACATAGGGATGTTTTACTGGGCTTACAGAAGGTTCATGCTGTTATATTTAATCCTTAGTACAGAACAGCACAGTCAGAGAAGCAAGTCATATGTCGGGCTGGCACTGGGTAGGAGATGTAAAGCTTCTCCCGGTGTCTCCTATGCCAAGTTTTTTTGATTGCCACTTAGGGGATGCATAAAAAGAATCAGTCTGCATTGCGCCCACCCACCAATTGGCTGTACAGTGTCCTCATTGCTCTGCTGAATAGAAGAAATTAATAAAGACCCGACACTCAGTTACACAATCCTTTACAGTGGTGCATTTATACAATACAAATCAAGCGACAGCCCCCCTGCCTCCTCCCCACAGGTCAAGTAGTCTATGTGACAATGGCTATTACACATCCTCCTCCTACACATAAGTGGGCACAAATACAGGTAATACTTCTGCAGCTGATATTTAGCTGCACAGATTTAAAAGATGAATCTGTTAATTGGTGATTCAGATATACATCTTTCTGGATCACCTTTCTGCCATCTTCATAATGCTACATTATTGTCCAGGGAGCAACCTGGAAGTGGTGAGGTTACATAAGAAGCTGCATTGCTGATTCAGGTACTAGGTGTGTCACCTGGGAGGCTGTGCAGTATGGTAAAGGGACTTAAATCACAGGACTGACTGTAGAAAAATAAAAATCCTATCAACTCTGTGTTCAGGTTATCGTTTCACTTGAACCTTTTTGTGTGGGACTGCATATAACTGCTAAAATGATGCACTCCATTCATTTTGAAACGTTCCAAGCCAACATGATCAGGTAGGTACCCTGCTAGGATCCATTCCAATGCAGGTATCTACACAGCAGACCTTTTTTTTTTTTTTTTTTAATGTTATTCCTTCTGAATAACTTCCTAGTGTGTGAGAGTGCTTAGATACTTTAGGGGCCTTGACAAGGCACTGCAGCTTCCACATATATATGCAAATATTGTGAAGAAAATGTTTTAATTCAAATAGTTTGACCGTGCCTTTTTGTGGGTTTGTTTTGTTTTTTCTGCAGGCTTGTAAGTGTGCTAGGAATGTTATTTGCTTGTGCAATTGATAGGTGCTGTGCACCTTACTGAAAAAAAATAGTTAAAAATTGGGGTGGTTGCCAATTTTGTATAGCTTGCTTGATGGAATTGGGGTAGGGGACACTTTAGAAACCTTCCTCAGTCATTGTGCTTTGTGTGTCCCTTCATCTTTAACCACTTACAGACCGGACCATTTTGCTGGCTTAAGACCAGACCACTTTTTGCGATTCGGCACTGCATCGTTTTAACTGACAATTGCGCGGTCGTGTGACGTGGCTCCCAAACAAAGTTGACGTCCTTTTTTCCCCACAAATAGAGCTTTCTTTTGGTGGTATTTGATCGCCCCTGCAGTTTTTATTTTTTGCGCTATAAACAAAAAAAGCAACAATTTTGAAAAAAACACATTATTTTTTACTTTTTGCTATAATAAATATCCCCCAAAAATATATAAAAAAAAATTTTTTTTTTTTCTCAGTTTAGGCCGATACGTATTCTTATACATATTTTTGGTCAATCAATAATCGCCTATTGCGATTTTTTTTTCTGTTTGCGCAAAAGTTATAGCGTTTACAAAATAGGGGATAGTTTTATAGCATTTTTATTAATAATTTATTTTTTACTAGTAATGGCGGCGATCAGCGATTTTTATTGTGACTGCGACATTATGGCGGACACATCGGACATTTTTGACACATTTTTGAGACCATTGTCATTTATACAGCAATCAGTGCTATTTAAATGCACTGATTCCTGTGTAAATGACACTGGCAGTGAAGGGGTTAACCACTAGGTGGCAGTGTAGGGGTTACATGTTCCTAGAGGCGTGTTTCTAACTGTGGGGGGGGGGGGCGTGGCTGTAAACTAGTGAATGCTGATCTCTGCTCCAATCACAGGGAGCAGAGATCGGCGTTACTAGTTGCTAGGCAGAACGGGGAGATGCTGTTTATTTCCGCATCTCCCCGTTCAGCCTTCCCATGAGACGATCGCGGGTATCCCCGCGGCGATCGA
This sequence comes from Lithobates sylvaticus, assembly GCA_028564925.1. Lineage (NCBI taxonomy): Eukaryota > Metazoa > Chordata > Amphibia > Anura > Ranidae > Lithobates > Lithobates sylvaticus. Next base: position 687,855,227 of record CM053026.1, on the reverse strand, counting down.
GTCCGCAGGACCTGCGACCGGACTCACGGGGGTCCTGATCGATGGCACGGCGGCATCTTAAAAGGGGACATACCTGTACGCCCTTATGCCTGTCCGTGCTATTCTGTCGACGTACATCGTCGTGCGCCGGTCGGGAAGCGGTTAAATAAGTGGGCTCCCTCCAGGCATACCTGCCCTCATCTTATCCTATACATGCTCCAATATGGAGACTCTAAAATAATAGTGTTCTGACTGCACTTTACAGAGGGGCCTTGACAAGGTAGTGCAACTTCTACATAAACTATATTGGCAAAAGTATTGGGACGCCCTGCCTTTGCATGCACATGAACTTTAATAGCATCCCAGTCTTAAGCCCCATACACACTATTGGATTTTCTGAAGATTTTTGTCTTCAGATTTACCAAAACCATATAATATGAGGTCAACCCTTAAGAGTTTCAATTTGTATGCAATCAGGCAGGCCCTTGCACTACATGGTTTTGGTAAATCTGAAGACAAAAATCTTCTGAAAATCTAATAGTGTGTATGGGGTCTTAGTCCGTAAGGTTCAGTATTGAGTTGGCCCACCTGTTAGAGCTATAACAGCTTCAACTCTTCTGGGAAGGCTGTCCACAAGGTTTAGGTGTGTGTCTGGGGGAATGTCTGACCATTCTTCCAGAAGCACATTTGTGAGGTCAGACATTGAGGTCTAAATGATGTACATCTGAAGGAGGAGGCTAATAAACGGTCTGAAGGATCTTAGTATCTAGATTTTGCAAAAGCATTTGACACAGTTCCCCATAAACGTTTACTGTACAAAATAAGGTCTGTTGGCATGGACCATATGGTGAGTACATGGATTGAAAACTGGCTATAATAAATGGGAAGTACTCGGAATGGTCAGGGGTGGCTAGTAGGGTGCCCCAGGGTTCTGTGCTGGGACCAATCCTGTTTAATTTGTTCATAAATGACCTGGAGGATGGGGTATATAGTTCAATCTCTGTATTTGCGGATGATACTAAGCTAAGCAGGGCAATGACTTCTCCGCAGGATGTGAAAACCTTGCAAGAAGATCTGAAAAAATTAATGGGGTGGGCAATTACATGGCAAATGAGGTTTAATGTAGAAAAATGTAAAATAATGCATTTGGGTGGCAAAAATCTGAATGCAATCTATACACTGGGGGGAGAACCTCTGGGGGAATCTAGGACGGAAAAGGACCTGGGGTCCTAGTAGATGATAGGCTCAGCAATGGCATGCAATGCCAAGCTGCTGCTAACAAAGCAAATAGAATATTGCATGCATTAAAAAGGGGATCAACTCCAGAGATAAAACGATAATTATCCCACTCTACAAGACTCTGGTCCAGCCGCACCTAGAGTATGCTGTCCAGTTCTGGGCACCAGTCCTTAGGAATGATGAAATAGAGCGAGCAAAAAGAAGGGCAACAAAGCTAATAAAGGGTGTGGAGGATATTAGTTATGAGGAAAGGTTGCGTAGACTGAACTTATTCTCTGTGGAAAGGGGATATGATTTCAATATACAAATACTATACTGGTGACCCCACAATAGGGATAAAACTTTTTCGCAAAAGGGAGTTTAACAAGACTCGTGGCCACTCATTAAATTAAAAGAAAAGAGGTTTAACCTTAAACTTCGTAGAGGGTTCTTTACTGTAATGCCCCGTACACACGGTCGTAAAATCCGACCACAAAATCCATCAGATTTTTTCCGACGGATTTTGTCCGACACTGATGTTGCATACACACGGTCGGACAAAGTTGTCTGAAAATCTGATCATTCTGAACGTGGTGGTGTTTGTTGCCTATGACGGGACTACATAGAGGCTAGTAGCCAATAGCTTTGGTCTTGTAATGTGATCTGAGCATGCGTGGCACTTTGTCCGTCGGAATTCGCTACACACGATCGGAAAAAGTCCGATAGGACTTTGTTGTCGGAAAATTTGAGAGCAGGAGATAAAACGTTGTCCGTCGGAAAATCCGATGGAAAATATCCGATGGAGCCTACACACGGTGGGAATTTCAGACAACATTGTCCGATAGGACATTTTCCGTCGGAAAATCCGACCGTGTGTATGGGGCTTAAGAGCGGCAAGGATGTGGAATTCCCTTTCCACAAGCGGTGGTCTCAGCTGGGGGGGGGGCGGGGATTGATAGTTTCAAGAAACTATTAGTTAAGCACCTGAATGACCGCAACATACAGGGATATACAATGTAATACTGACATATAATCACACACATAGGTTGGACTTGTGTCTTTTTTCAACCTCACCTACTATGTAACTATGAAGTGTAAGACCTAAGGCACTGCTGCCTCTGACTGTTAAGCTGGTCATACATTGTGAAATTCAGACAGATCAGCAAAGACCGGTTGAATTTCGTTCAGTGTGTGTCTGACCCTGACTTCTGTAGAAAGGACAAGCTGTCCCACTGTCAGAATACAATGTCCTGGGGGGGGGGGGGGGGGGTCCATCCATCTACCTTGTTTGTGTGGATGGAGGAATCTGTTTCCACTCAACCCTCAGGCTGAATGAAAATAAGAAAAAAAAAACAAAAAGGCAGTGTATGGCCAGCTTTAGTCTCACCAGATGTGGATTGAGATTAAATAAATTCTGCTACAGTTGTATCTTTTTATTTGCAGCCATTTCTCCTGTAGCTCGATCTAAAACACAGATCAAAAGATCTTTTTTTTCTGTAGAAGGAAGGGGGCAACCCCCCCGGAGGGAAGAGAGAGGAGACATGAATCACACTAGGTGTCGTGTCACTATAAATGCAAACCAATGAGGTTGTATGACCCTCAATAGTAACCCACCAGAGTATTAACTCTGCGTGTTAAAGCAGCGATTTCAAAATGAATGAATGAAATGTGATCCACTGTAATATACAATTCACACACATAAGCAAATGGTTAAAAAATAATAAAAGTGCTTAGTTCCAAATGTCATATCCAACCTGTTGTCTAATCTATTAGCGCAATGTTATTTTCTTCCGCAATAATCTCCACCTTTAGTGCAACCAATGCACCACGTGTAAAAGTTTAGATCCCCACTCACCAAATGAAGTTGACCCCCTTATTATAACAAGAAGCACTTAGTGGGCACCCAGGGACCAAGTGGTGTCTTCCGGCCACTCTCCGGTGTCCTTTCGTTGTGGCGGTGTCACCAGTAACTCCAATTGGCAGGGTTATAAAAAGAAAGAGAAGGGTGGGCTTCTCATAGTGAAAAAAAATGTTTACATTTTCTTAAAATATCCATTGCCGGTTCACATACAAAAATGTTTAAAACATAGACATCCAGCTAAAGCAATGAAAGTTGGGAGCAGCTAGCTATCAGCGTGCGTTCCACCTGCATAGAAAGTTACGCACCGGGCTTTCCAACTTGACGAGTTTCTTTTTGCATGATGTCTTCAGAACCCGTCAAGTTGGAATGCACAGTGCGTAACTTTCTATGCAGGTGAAAAGCATGCTGATACCTGGCAGCTCCCTGCTTTTATTGCATTAGCTGGATGCCTCTGTTTTAACAATTTATATATGTGAACCGGCAATGGATATTTTAATAAAATTTAAGCATTTTTACACTATGAAGTCCGCCCTTCTTTCTTTTTAGAACCTTACCATTGGAGTTACTGGTGACACATTGGAGAGCGGCCTGAGGACACCACTTGGTCCCTGGGTGACCACTAAGCGCTTTTTTGGGCCCAATTTGGACATTTTCACTTAGGGGTGTACTCGCTTTTGTTGCCAGCGGTTTAGATATTAATGGCTGTGTGTTGAGTTATTTTGAGGGGACAGCAACTTTACACTGTTATACAAGCTGTACACACTACTTTACATTGTAGCAAAGTGTCATTTCTTCAGTGTTGTCACATGAAAAGATAATAAAATATTTACAAAAATGTGAGGGGTGTACTCACTTTTGCGAGAGAGAGTGTAAATAATGTGGATGTAAATGGTTGTGCCTGGAACTCTGGCTAAATATGATGTAAAGAACTGTGCCCCCATTGTTGATGTCATTAGGAGGAATTGTGTACCTTCCCTAGTGTCAGTGGGGGGAACTATGTCCCATTGTTGGTGTCAAAAATGAAATATTGCCCCAAAAAACAGATAAATGCAAGCAAAGGGCTGCAGTTTAGAGACCACTGATGTAAACCTTTGATTTTCTGTGTCTGTCTCTCAAAATCTTAAAAGCTGTGCAATTAGTTTATGTGGACATGTTGCTCTTTCTCTTGTTATTGAATTTAGTTAATAATTTGTTACTTTTAACAGCCCTCAAAATTTACATTCAGGCGAGGCCAGCCAGGTAGGGGGTGGAGGAGGGCGAGCCTCTGGCCCGATGCACACTGCGCAGCCACATAAAGGTGACTTGCAAGGAGGAGAGGAGGATCCTGCCAGCTCCACGGCAGAAGCTCCTTCTTATCCATGCAGATTGCTGACGGGGCAGGTTTTGCAGCAGCCTCATTTCAAAGGATGTGTGGGGAACAGAGCTCTGTACTGGAATGGCAGAGGGGGGGGGGGGGGGGGCTCTGTACTGGGAAAGAACTTGGGAGTATGCAGCACATCCCTCAGCCCTGTACTCAGTACATAGCACACCCCTCAAACCTGCACTCGGCATATAGCGCATATTTACTTAAGGCAGTATTGATGTGTACAGTACCTATTAGTAGCCAATCATATTGTATCCTGGCTAGTAGCTCAGGATTTGAAATTTTGAGTAAGGAAGGGTTATAGCCCATCAGGCTTTTTTTTGGCCAGCTGTGCCCCATTGGGGAGATTTCCCTTAATTTCATGTCGCATAGACAGGAAGCGAGAGGGAACCCCCAGAACCAGTGTCCCCATTGGAAAATTTCCCCTCTTACTTTCCAGAGGCAATCCAAAATGTGGGATTTTCTTTACTTTCAATGATAATGGTAAACAGGACAAATAGAGGAGGGTTAATCTCCCTAGCAGGGGCCCAGAAAGCAATAAAAACCTGACTGATGTTTAAATCCCTCTCCACCTTATCCAAAACGTAAAAAAAAAATATATTATATATATATATATATATATATATATATATATATATATATATATATATATATATATATATAATGTCTTTAGTTGTACTTTAAAAAAGGCAAAACATATATTACTCTATCCAAAATGGGATCCAACATCACACACTACACAGCATAAAGCACAGAGCGGAGTGTAAGTTGAGATCTGAGTGGAGGGAATGGACACACCCACCTCTATACACCGTTAGAGAAAAATGCACAGTTGAGGCTGTCAATCACCTTCTTTGTGCTGGAGTGTGGAGGTTGATGCCGTCACACAAGATTGTCTGGCGTCCACTCATGCAGAGAAGTGATTAATGATGATAGCACAGGAAGAAGAAAGCAGAGAGAAATGACACCTGGTGCTTTGGATTTAGGCAAGTGCACACTATGAAAGGATATGCTATGTTCAATTTTTTTTATTTTTCATTTCCAAGGTTTACAACCACTTTAGGTATCTGAAATTGACTTAGCCTCGGCCTCTTACAGAATCTGGACAGTAGTGTTCAAACTGAAGTAGAAGCAGCACAGAGAGCCTGCTAACAGGAGGAAACACACAGACAGGATCTCATGAGTTTGCCACGTCTCCTTTCACAGTACAGTCACACGATGGGAGGAAACCTGTGTTAGTAAATTTCAGCAGATACAAATCTAGTCTCCTGACAGGACAGTGTGTTTACAAATGACAGTAAATATCAGAAGGGAAAGGACAGAGATACAGATCCTTTGGAAAGAAAACCGCTCCCTTATTAATATTTCATCTGTATATTTAGCAGTTTGCCCGAAGTTGAGCATTAATGGAAACCTTGCTAGGGAACCATGAAGGATGCCTACTGTGCAAATGCTAACTGTCTGTTGGACATGCTAATCACCTGACTTCAATGCATGACAACAAAGCCCATAAAGAACTAATAAAGCCAAAACCTGCTTTTTATATCCAGTTATCTGGCAAGTAAAAACGCTTTTCTTAGGGCTCTTTCACACGGACGGACCGTATGTCCGTTTTTCACCCTTCCGTTTTCGGATGAAAAACGGACATACAGGTATCCCTATGGGATAGCGGGTGTCAGCGGATGAGCATCCGCTGACACCCGCTCTCGTCCGTGCCCGCCATGCTCCGTTTCTGCAGACGGAGGAAAACCCAATTTTTTCATCCGTCTGCAGAGCGGATCGGATGACGACGGACTCTACGGTCCGTCGTCACCCGATCTCCCATAGGGGAGAGCGGCGCTCCGACAGGTCCGTCCCTGCACGGACCTGTCATCTTCTGCTCAGCGGAAATCGCTACGGCGATCCCCGCTGAGCAAGCGGCTATCCACGGGGCGGATCTGCACTGATCCGCCCCGTGTGAAAGAGCCCTTAGGGTGGTTTCTCGATCTATGGAGAAACAGTGACCTGTGTACCGTAGAAAAGGGTCTGAACAGATTGGAAGACCTTATCCTGACATCCCAAGATAAACAAGAAAATTATAGGAAACCATGGGCATTATGGAACATGTTTATCCTTTCAGACGAGGGAACATCTCTCCTAGGAACCTGAGATAATAATACGAGCTGACGCCCACTAGAGACCAATCGACTAAATAGTAACCAGTATACCAGGATTCACCCCCCCCCCCCCCATATTCCATCCCCCCACTCCTTGCTTCGCCCCCCCCCCTTTTTTCCCGACTGCTAGTTTCTGAACTAAACTTATTCCTACTTCTCTCTTCTTTCTCTCCCCTTTCTCTTTATACAATCTTATTGCCCACAAAAGAACCTCCTGGTTTAGATCATTATAGTAGATCCCGCACTCAATGACAGTTCACGTGTACATGAGAGCCAGACACCAACTGTAAATAATGAAAATAAGAGATAAAAAGGGATATACGGGTTGCTATAAATCTCTGTTGATAAATGTGATATTGTTTTGGGAGGCTGCGACCTTCTACGTGACTATATGATTGTATGTTCTGTTGAGGCTTCGGCCTCCTTTCTTGTTTGAAAATTAATAAAATTTATATTTGAAAAAAAAAAAAAAGAAAAGGGTCTGGAAAAAGTTAGCGTTTGATGGACTAGTAGATTTACATATGTTACTAACACATTTTAGAGCATTTTCACTTTTGCAGCCAAATTTGAGAAATGTTTGTGTTCCTATTCACAAAGCATGCCTATTTAAAAATTATATATATATATATATATATATATATATATATATATATATATATATATATATATATATATATATATATATATATATATATATATACATACATATACATATACATACATACACATACATACACATACATATACCTTACCTTTACAGTTTAAAAAAAAAAAAAAAAAAAGTTTTGCCTTTAGTAATGTGTTGGATAGAGTGAGGAGGGATTGGAGCACCTGTCAGGTTTTTTTATTGCTGCCTGTATTCCTGTTAGGGAGGTCCCCCTCTCTTTTTGTTGTGTTTATTGTCATCATTGAAAGTTAAAAAAAGTTAACACTAGTTCTGGTGACACCCCAGATTTCCCTCCCTTTTGAGGGGTTTCCTCTTACTTCCTGTTTTGTTATGGGACAGGAAGTGAAGGAAAATCTCCCCAACGGACACGGAGAAAAAAAAAAAAAAAACAGATGGGGGTTATAATCCTCCCTTACTCTATCCAAAAAATGTTTTAGGATGTTTCTCAGTAGAAAGCGTTATTGCCAACTGCAAGCATTTCTTAAAAAAATATGAGTTTGTCCCAATAGAAAGTCCAAAAACAAAGTTTCTTCATTTCTATGCAATGCAGGAATCCAGCTTTAAAATCTTTAACCTATTGTTAGAACAGTGTTAAAATGTATCAAATATATAGTGCAGAACCCTAAAAGCACATATAACTCTTTAGTGTTGCCCTCTCATAATTATATTCATGAAAAAAAAAAAAAAAAAAAAATTGAATTTTCTCATCATACTTACCTGTAAAATCATTTTCTTTGAGTACATCACGGGACACAAAGTTCATTACCTACTGGGAACATTCCAGAGCAATAGCCTTGAGGGGGAGGGAGACACCCTGCCAAACAATAGCCATCAGACCTTATACGGCAGCCAGCAGTACACTGCGGCCGAAAGCCGAATCCTCGGCTGCTCGAACATCTACCTGATAAAATTTTGTGATCATATGCACTGAAGACCAGGTGGCAGCCTTACAAATCTTAACTACAGATACCTGATGGCGAAAAGCCCAGGGAGGTACCTACACCCCTGGAAGCTCTCACCTTAAAGGGCCTTACATTTCAGACCATAGGCCTGAATGAACAACTGACAGACCCAATTGGCGATGGAAGCTCCATGCCCCTTCTTGGGTCCTTCTGGTAAAACAAAAAAGGAGTCTGATCCTCGGATCTCTGCAGATCTAGACAAATAAACTGACTGCCCGTACGACAACCAAGGAATGCAGTTGTCTCTCTTCCGCCAAACGAGGATAAGATGGAAAAAAAATAAAAAATTAAGGCAAAACAATGTCCTGATTTAAATGAGAGGCCAACAACACCTTTGGTAAGAAAGTTGGACAAGGACGCAACCCCACCTTGTCGTGGTGAAGAATTAGGTAGGGTTCCTTACATAAAAGGACCAATTCTGACACCCTTCCAGCCGAGGTGATGGCCATCAGGAAGGCTAGCTTGCATGACAGCAAGACTAATGTAATTTCCTTGATAGGCTCAAATGGTTATTTCTGTAACAGACAGCACCCAATTTAAGTCCCAAGGACACATAAGTGACCTAATGGGGGGAAGAAAACGAGTTACCCCCTGCATAAAGGTTCGGACCAGCGAATGGGAGGCTAAAAGGTCTTTGGAAGACAGGGCCGAAATCTGACTTCTGATTGTACTCAAAGCCAATGTGATTTCCACAGCCAACTGTAGGAGAGAGAAAATTCTCCCAATCACATATTTCAGAGGATGCCATTTTCTGGCTTCACACCAAGCAATATAAAAGTCTTCCAGACCTTATGATAGATCTTCCTAGTGACTGCTTTTCTAGCATTCACTAGGGTAGACACCACTGGTCTCGAGATACCACGATCCTTCAGCACCCTGGCTTCAATAGCCATGCTGTCAAATTTAGAGACTGTAAATTGGGGTGGAATATAGGACCTTGAGAGACAGTAGATCGGGGTGGCATGGAAGAGTCTATGGCCCGTCTACTGCCAAAAATCTCACAATCTCCAGGAACCAGGGCCTTCTGGGCCAGGCTGGTGCTACCAGAATCATTGGAACCCCCTCAGAATCCTTTGCAACAAAATGTGGGGGGGGGGGGAGCACAAACCAGGGTGTACAGACTCCATGGAACTACCAGAGCATCTGCTCAGATTGCCAGAGGATTCCTTTGTTCGGGACAAACTGATGTAGCTGGTTAAACCTGGATGCCAATAGATCGACATCTGGCCATCCCCAACACTGGCAAATTTCCTGGAAAACACTCGGGTGTAGGGACCATTCCCCTGGGCAAATCTGCTGGCGGCTAAGATGATCTGCCCTCCAGTTCTCTACCCCCGGGATATGACCCGCCGATAAAACCGGCACATGTCCCTCTACCCAGGCTAGTATGTGGTTCAGCCCTTTCCCGTTCCAAGCTGACAAGATGTCTTGTGGTATAGGCCTGGAATGGAACTGCCTCAGAGGACACCATCATCCTTCCCAGAAGACTCATACAGAGCCGAATGGAGGGTTGTCTGGTGCCCCTTATCAGACGCACCCTGATCCTTCAGGGCACAGATCCTTACGGGTGGCAAAATAATCCTTGCCTGGACCGTATCTAGGATCAGACCTAAATACTTCAGACTTTGAGCTGGTCTTAAGGCTGACTTTTCGGTATTTATGAGCCAGCTCAAGCTTTCTAAATACCGCACTTTGCAGGCTATGCTCTGTTCTAGAGCCTGGAGTGGGTGCTCTGTGAGCAGGAGGTCGTCCAGGTACCCGAGTACCAAGATCCCTCGTACCAAGACCCAATACTGGTGCTAGGACCTTTGTAAACACCCAGGGAGCTGTGGCAAGCCCGAAGGGCAGAGCCACAAACTGAAAAATCGCAGGAACCTCCAATGAGGTTGAAAGATAGCTACGTGTAAATATGCATCCTTGATATCGACGGAGGCTATAAAAGTCTTGCATCTGGAGCGAGGCTACTACTGAGCTGACAGACTCCATCCAAAAGAACTGTATTAATAGATACTGGCTCAGGGATCTTGGATCCAAAATGGGCCTTGTGTCCCAGTTTGGTTTTTGAACCGTAAACAGGTTTGAATAAAACCCAGCACCCCTTTCGGATACAGGAACCTATATAAATCACTCCCTGATGCACTAAATGATATAGTACCTGAAACAATTAGTTTCTCTTTGGAGGGAACGCTCGACCTTAGAACCCTGAGGTGGAACCCCCCCTTAATTCCAGCTTGTAACCGCGGGGTACTGTTGAGGTGACCCACTCGTCCTAAACCACTGTTCTCCAAATGTCTGCAAAGTGCAGCAGCCTCCCCCCCATCCGATAGTGTGGGAGCGTCCCCTCAAAAGGTGGACTTGGTGCTGGGTTTAAAAGAGTTTTGGACCCAGGGTTTCTTCTGGCTCTGCGGCTTGCCCCTGGCTCTAGCGCGCTGTTGAAGGCAGAACTGCCTTAGCGCTGAGACACCTGAGGAAGTAGTCTCTAAGGATTTAAACGAGGAAGTAGAGAACTCTTCCCTCCGGAAATCTTTTGGATATATTTGGGATATATTTGGGAACCCTGTCAATAACTTTTTGCAAGGAAGCTCAGCTTTCCAGTTCTTAAGCCACAGACAGGAGTGTGTATAGACAGGAGTGCCAAACGACAAACCTTGCTTGAACCCTTTAAAAAGTATCAACAGCAAAACACAGTGCTCAAGGTATATCTGCTCTGCTTTCAGCAGGCTCATCCTCTTGGTTAGACCTGTCAGGACATCTGACCTGATCCTTTAAAGGACTCCAATTACTGTGACAGCTGGCTGAATAGCTGAATTAGCTAAAGAAAATTAAGCCTTTACTAGTGACTCCAGTTTCTTGTCAACATGTTCCTTCAAGCACTGTGCGGCTGGCAAGCTCCACTTCTTAATGAACTTTTCCTCCATGGGATCTAAAAGGGAAAACCGCTTAGGAGGGTCGAAAATCCTGTCAGGATCTTCCCAATCAGCATACACCATCTGTTCCAACAGTAGGTGCAAGGGGAAAGCCTGTGCAGGCTGAGGAGGCCTCAGGGACCCCAAAGAGGACCAAGGGGGCTCAGAAACCTCTGCAGGAGGCAACTTAAAGGCAGAATGAACCATCTCAGTAAGAGTCTGGATCAAAAGCCTCTGCGACAGACAGACACCAACTGTACATCTTCTGGCTCAGATTGCTCAGAAGCAGACTCATCTGCCAGGCCCTCCCCAGAATCCTTGGCATTTAACTCTTCCCCATCCTCGACCCATTCCTGCTCCAAATTAGGAGCCTCAGGGGAGGAGGATCTGTCATGCTTCTTTCCACCTAGCGAGATGGAGGCAATCATGCCAACAATCATGTGCTCTAACCTGGCTAGGGCTGAGGAGAGTTCATCCCTGGTGATAAAGGGTGAAGCAGCAGTGTTGACTGTAGGCACAATACCAGACAGGCACATCGGCTCAGATTGCCTAGACGCCTCTGGTTTCTCTTAGGGTTAAGACTCTTCAGGAGCTACTAACATAGGTGTGCCTTTCCCTGTAGTTTTAACCCTGCTCCTCTTTTTTGAAGACATTGCAAGCCACAAAAAGGGAGTACCTGGGTTTAGTATCTACATACTTCAGATGGGAGACCCCTTAATAGGGCTCACCAAGCCCCTATGCAACAATCCTGCTAAGCACCTTAGCCTGCCAAGCAACACCTGGTCACTCACATGACCCGGGTAAGGAGAAATTAACCGCTGAAAATGTCTGGTTCAGAGCCTGCTGTGTCCTACAACTGCCCTCTGGAAGCACTGCATGCTTGGCATACACAGCTTAAATAGGCTGGCTGTGCACTGGGATGTTCCACGCATGCGCGTGGTCCTGGCAAACAGGCGCGACTGATTGGATATGCCTCGAATCTTTGTGCGTCCAGATTAGGCTACAGCTCCTTGTGCACACAACGCCTGTGGCGAAGCCGCGTGCGCCATGGCCGACAAACAACCTCAAACTCCTGAGCACTATGGCGAACCAAGATGCGCCATGGCACACCCTCGTGCGCGGATCATCCATTAAGAGAAAAAGCAGCCAAAGAAAAAAAAAAGAAGAAGAAAAGAAAGGTACTTTGCAAACACATACAGCTAGCCCAAAACTCCCCCCTGTGGTCACCGCACACAGGTGTCCAGCCTCTAGCTAGTTTGACTGATTGTAACAATCACTGGGGCATCTCACAATAAGTAAAGAGGGTTTCACTTACCCATCCAGGCGCAGGGCAGCCTTAGAAACTAAGAGCCCAATCTTCACCCATTACGGCGGAGTCCTGTCACTTGAGGACCTTCAAGTGAGGGTCCACTCCCTTGGACCTGTACAGCACCCATGCAGGAATGCCTTAGCTCTGTGGTGTTGAGGATGCCACTACACAGAGACCAGCGCCCGGAGGTCACAGTACAGGCAAAACCTTGCAGGATCATTGCATCTTCTTTGCGAGGCTCGGGTACCATTTAAGCATACAAGCCTGTGTGAAATGGATCCGATCGGTCAGCCCTTGATTTATTGAAGAACCATTTGTGGGACTAAAGATCTGGAGCTCAGAGAGCTCAACAAAAACGTGCCCATCCACCTTGCAGACACCGGTAAAAGAAAAACTGAAGTACTTCCTGTATGGGAGGGGTTATATAGGGGATCACGTCTAAACTTGGTCTACCAATGTCAATTCACCTAGAGATGGCGTATAACCCAGTAGGTAATGAATAATAGCCTAACTCGGTCTCCTGTGATGTATAATAAAGAAATAGGGATAGGCATTGGAGGACACACTTGCATAAAAAAAAAAATTGGTGTAATTTTTTTTTGTATACAAAATGATAGTTGGTTTGGTATTTGATGTGTGCGAGATGATGATATATGGGAAACAATGTTGTCATATGTGCATATACAATATGGAAAGCTCTTTTTTCATCAGAACTATCATGTCTGGCCTCACTTGTGCTTAGGGCCCTTTTTTGTTCTGTGGTTCCTATTTAACTAATTTAATTTTTTTCATGTTTTTTTTTTTTTTTCCATATTTGTATTTTGTTTTGCCTGTGGTCCCCGTGCCACTGGATGCCGACCTTGGACAGCAATTGAGTTGATGCTTGCAATCCCAGACAGGCAGTTTGGTTGTGTGTGTGTAGGGGGGGGGGTGCACCCCAGCTTGCTGATATATGTGTGTGGTGGTGTCCCCATGGCTCCAAAGTGTGTTCCACCCTGCAATGGGGGTGGGGGGGTAAAGGGGGAAATAAATTAAATAGGCTACACGCACCAGATTTCCATCAGCGGGGTGGAGGAATACATATGGATAGGGCAAGGTCTCATTTCTCCTCTTCAGTGTGTCATCTTGCCCATTTGGGTAGGTCCATCCTTTAGGGGCAGCATTTAAGGAAACGGGTACAACTCCAACCACTTTACCAACTTTTCCCACAGCTTATTTGCAGCTGTTAATTCCCTTTCTGCTCTTAATGTGGCTTACACCTACCCCACTTGATCATCAGAACCACCTCCGAGACCTTATATGGCAATGGCTTTTCCATTTCTTCCTTAGGTGTGGGCTTTTTCACATCCTGTATTCTTTGAGATAGTCCCATTTACAAACATTTCCAAATTTGTTTTATACTTAATGTACACATGCATAAAATATCAGATCAGTTTCACGTTATGATTATTATGGGCTATAAATATATATTTGTATGCACTGAATTGCGCAGGTTATATTTCGAGATTGAAGTGACCGAAATGAAACTGTCCCCTTTCCTAAGCAAGTAGCTTACTGTGAAACCCATCGATAGGCTATTGATCAAAATCCTAAAAGGTAAAAAAAAAAAAAAAATATATCACTCTGGGCAAAATGTTTTTATATTGTAGTGAACATCTGTTCACCGATATTTAACATGTGTACAGGCAAAATAAACTTAAAATGTTGTATACAATAAAAAAAAAAAAAAGATTTTTTTTATGCAAGTGTGTTCTCTAATGCTGCCTATAAAAAAAAAATCTATTTTGTTCTTCATTATTTCAGTGTTCAAATCTAGTTTGCATATAAAGGAAATCTGTCAGTACAAGAGCAGGGTTAATTATGGAAATATTTAACACCATACCCACCTCATAAAAAGTACTAAGTAGGAGTGTTTTTAGTCCAGGAGTTATTAGAAGAGAGGAATATAAAAAAAAAAAAAAAGTTTTAAATGGTAAGCATTGATTTTGTAATTTTTTTTTTTGTTAAGTTATGCTATGTGAAGGAAAACATAACAAATACAAAGTAGGTATTCTCCCAATTTGGCTGCAAAAAGTAGAAATACACTTGGAGTCAGTTAACGCTATTTAAATATACAGTGTATTAATTTTTCAGACACGATTTAAAATATTACAGCATCCTCTATAAACTGATCGTTCAAAATGCCCCTGCATTTTTTTTGCATTTAGTAAGGGCTACAAATTAATTTTAGGTCCAGGCTATAAACACCTTGTTCTCCTCTCTAACATCTAAATTAAACTGTGCAACTTTACCCCCACTCCCAAAAGCGATACTTGAGCTATAGCTCCAAGTCTAGTGGACTGGGATATCTTCTTGGATTATTATTGGTCATGGCTTCTGGTTCGGCTCCTGGTCACCCTAGGGTTTATCCAATACTATAGTGTAAATGCATTTCATAAAAGCATCTACCTAACCATAATCTACACACTTTAACCACCTGAGATCCAGGCCAATTCTGACATTTCTCTCCTACATGTAAAATTCCAATTTTTGTTGCTAGAAAATTACATAGAACCCCCAGACATTATTCATGTTTTTTTTAGCAAAGACCCTAAAGCAGGATTCAAACTGGCGACCCTCCAGCTGTTGCAAAACTACAAGTACCATGAAGCATTGCAAGGCTGCCAGTTACAAGCATGACTCCCACAGGCAGAGGCATAATGGAACTTGTAGTTTCGCAACAGCTGGAGGGCCACCAGTTTGAGACCACTGCCCTAAAGAATACAATGGCAGTCGTTGCAACTTTTTATCTCGCACGATATTTGCGCAGCAATTTTTCGAACGCGTTTTTTTCAAAAAAAAAAAAAAAACAGTTTGATGCTTTAAAAAAAAAAAAAAAAAAAAACAGTAAAGTTAGCCCAATTTTTTGCATAATGTGAAAGATGAAGATACGCCGAGTAAATAGATACCCAACATGTCACGCTTCAAAATTACATGCGCTTGTGGAATGGCGCCAAACTTTGGTATTTAAAAATCCCCATAGTCGACGCTTTAAAATTTTTTACTGGTTACATATTTTAAGTTACAGAGGAGGTCTAGGGTTAGAATTATTGCTCTCACTCTAACGTTCACGGCGATACCTCACATGTGTGGTTTGAACACCGTTTTCATATGTGGGCGGGACTTGCATACGTTATATGCGTTCGCTTCTGCGTACGAGCTCGCGGGGACAGGGCGCTTTAAATTTTATTTTTTTTTATTGTTAATTTTACTTTATTTTTTTAGTTCGTCACCTTTAAAAAAAAAAAAAAATAATATTTGATTACTTTTATTCCTATTACAAGGAAAGTAAACATCCCTTGTAATAGGAATATGACACGATCGGACCTATTTACAGTGAGATATGGGGTCAATAAGACCCCACATCTCCTCTAGGCTGGGAAGCCTAAAATCAAAAAAAAAAAAAAAAAAAAAGATCACCGCTTCCCAGCCGCGGTGCCGCCGTTTTTTGAATGCAGAGGCCGGGCGTGATGTCATAACATCGCGCCCGGCCTCCGAACGATCATAGAGACTCCGGCGACCATCTGGTCCGCCGGAAATCTCTATGATCCTCATCCGGGGGCCGGCGGATCTTGTGTCCGACTCACCGATGGAAGCGGTGAGTAGGTAGAAGCGCCGGAGGGCGGTGGGGGGGGGGGGCGTCCCCTCCCGCCGCCCGTAAGAACGATCAAGCGGCGGAACAGCCGCTACGATCATTCTTATGGTGCAGGGAATCGCCGGCTGAAAACGGCAATATCTGAATGATGTCTGTAGCTACAGGCATCATTCAGATATACCCCGGAGAAAAAAAAAAAAAAGACGTCATATGACGTATACTGGGACTCAGGCGGTTAACCACTTGCTTACCGGGCACTTAAACCCTCCCCCCCCCTCCTGTCCAGACTAAATTTTCAGCACTATTGCACTTTGAATGACAATTGCGTGGTCATGCAACACTGTACCCACCCACTGTTGGTGGTATTTGACCTCAGCGTTTTTTAATTTTTTGTTAATTAAAAAAATATATATTATTTTGTTTTAAAATTTTTATAACCGGTCATTTTACTCCTTCATTGATGTACGCTGATGAGGCGGCAATAATGGTCACCATTAGGAGCACTGCTAATTGGCACTCATGGGCACTGCCAAGTGGCAATGGCAGGTGGCACAGATGAGGCATAATTGCCTCTTCCTCTTCGGGACCGATGTCCCTTGCAAATGAGCCGGTGATCAGCTTTTTTTCTCCTCACGCTTTCAGTGTGAGGAGAGAAAAAAAACCTGATTACCGAGCTTTTGTTTACATAATGTGATCGGCTGACAGCTGATCACATGACAAGGGACCGGGACCGGCCGCTTACTCAGATCAGTGATCACAGCGCGCAGGGAGCATGCATAGGGGAATTCAGGTCCGCGCTGTGGCCATCATTCGTCTATAGCGCGGACGTCAAGTAATTAAAGTGGTTGTAAACCCAGATTGAAACAAAAAAAAAATAAAACCTGTAATACAAAAAAGGCATAATGAGCTAGTATGCATGGTATGTGTAACAATATATTTCTAAATATAAACTTGTGCTAATGGAAACAAATAAGTGATAATAAAATGCAGCTGCTGTAGACAAGGTGCTAATCACTTGAATAAATGTGGATAAAAAGATACAGTGCTCACAACACACAATATATGTGAAACAAAAAAATAAATGCAACTGAAGTGTTGATCCACAGTGAAGTAGGTGCAAACAATGCTTCATAAACTTGGAGTACAATGACGCCCCCTTTTGTATCCCATCTCACCAGAACAGGACGACCCCCCAGCTTTGCAGCCCAGGGGTCAATTCAGGCTTGTAAATGGTATCCCAAACACATGGATTGGTGTTAAAACATCAGATGGATTGGTGCAAGAACATCAGATGGTAGATTTCCAATAGAAGGCTCTCAACAGGATAAGCAGGACAAACAGGCACCCAGAAATTAAAAAAAGGATGGACCAATAGTGAAGTACTGTTCTAAAAATTTATTTAATGCGCATAGAGATCGCTACTTACAAAAAAATGCTTAAAAACAGGCATGGACATGGGGCTGTAGATACAGGAAGCAGCCGAGCACAGCGTGTGTTCCATGGACCGGAAGTGAAGTCAATCGAAACAGGAAATTATGTCAATGCATTTCGCCCTCCCACAGGGCATCATCAAGGACCTAATTTCCTGCTGATTGAACCGTCCTTAAATGCTGGGAGAGAGAGAGAGAAACTCCCCTACTAGAACTCAATCAGAATGGCATAGCAGCAATCTACCATCTGATCTTCTTACACCGGTCCATCATCTGATGTTTTAACACCAATCCATGTGTTTGGGATACCATTTACAAGCCTGACGTGACTCCTGGACTGCAAAGCTGGGGGGGTCGTCCTGTTCTGGTGAGTGGGGATACAAAAAGGGGGCGTCATTGTACTCCTGCAAGTTTATGAAGCATTATCTACACCTACTTCACTGTAGATCAACACTTCAGTTGCATTTATTTGGACTTTTGTTTATTTCACTTATATTGCGTGTTGTGCGCGCTGTATCTTTTTATCCACAGAATGCATTATATACTAGCTCATTATGAAATACTTACCCTAGACCGATGCTGTTGCAGTGGTCCCAGCACACCGCTGTGACAGGCGACATGTCGTCCCAGAGTATTTCCTGGGTTCGCAGGCTCTGGCCAGAGCCGCAATGACGTCACTCCCACGCATTCATGCAGGAGCCTCCGGTAACTGTACAGCAGCTGAAGAAACGGCACAAGCGAGCCATTTCTTCAGTGCCGATGACATCGGCACATGCAAACACAGTGAATATCAGTGATACAGTGAAATTCACGGTACCTACAGGTAAGCCTTATTATAGGCTTACCTGTATGAAAAGTGGTTATACCAGGTTTACAACCACTTTAAAAAAAAAGGTGGAACTACAATTTACTTGAGAAAAAAAAAAGTTAAATAATGATCTTTACGACAGGTATAAGGGAGTTTGTAAACTTAAAGAAAAACAGAAATGGAAGGCGCGCACACCTAGTGCATTACCAAAGATGATTTAATAAAAATGTAGGCCATAAACATAATGCATGGATATGCTATTTTTCTTCTATTTTTTTATAATGCATGGATATGCACAGAACACAGGGTACACGGCCTAGCACTGAGGAAGAAGGTACGCCCCCGAAACACGTTAGCTGTACCGTGTTCTGTGCAGCATGTCCATGCCTCGTTTTTATGGCCTGTTGCCAGTTGCATTTTGTGAGTACCCACTTTTATAAAAAAAAAAAAAATATTATTAAAATTATCATCTTTGGTAATGCACTAGGTGTGCTCGCCTTCCATTTGTTTTTCTTGTAGTTCCTTTCGGATTACCCCATATGAGGAAGGCAGCATCCACCCAGATTTGGATACCATATATACCTTTCACACCACCATTTTATTTGACATCTGTTACTCCACCACCTTGGAAGACCCATTAGCGCTGGAAGTGACCGTTTTTTGTATCCAAGTTTGTAAACGCCATTGAACTAGCTCCTCCCCATACCGATATGCTAAATGGTAGGGTCGGTCTAGTTGTCCCATGACTAGGGCCAGAATTTAAGTATGAGAAGAGCTTCTGGGAAAAGCAGAGAGGCAATTGCATGAATAGACTTTGAGGGCAATCTGTACACTTATAGTATACAGAGTGCCCTAGTTGCTATAATTATAAGTGGAATATTAAGGAACGCAAAAAAGAAAAAACGATGGGTGGTAGCACAATGTGGCATTTAAATATTTGTCCAAATCAAGTATATTTACTTTTTCCTGGTCTTAGATGATCATAGCTGGCTGCAAAACTAAACAGTAATTTTTGATCAGATTAAATTAAAAAAGCCTGGTATAGCAAGCATTTTATTATAAATTTTAACGAAAGAAGAAGTTGCATGTTAAAGCCAACTCCATGTAGATATAAAAAAGATAAAACTAATTACCGTATTTTCCGCACTATAAGGCGCACCTAAGAGTCTTAAATTTTCCTCCAAATCGTCCGTGCGCCTTATAATCCGGTGCGCTGTGTGTGCACGGAGTTCCAAAATCTGTAAAAATGTTGTGCGACTCTGGCAAGTGCTCCGCTTGGTTGACTGTCGGGCCATTTCACGCTGACACAGGGACGCAATACGTACGCTAGCCGCAATAAACCAATCTGAGAACATTACGTAATAAGTGCAGTACGTACGCTTAGCTCCGCCGCGCCTTTTTTGTAGACCGTATGTTTTAGCATGCGCCTTATAATGCAATGCACCTTATGTATGGGTTAAGTACAGAAATAGACCCTGTAATTGAGACTGCGCCTTATAATCCGGTGCGCCTTATGGTGCAGAAAATACGGTAATTTATAAGTTTTTTTTTTTTTTGACTTGGTGTCAGTTTCTTACAATCCCTTGTACTGCAGAGCCCCAAATCAGTAGTGATGTAGTGCTCATGTGCCAATAAGGATGAACTGGTTGGAGACTAGCACAAAATGTCAGTCTGCTGCTAATCCTTTTACTTTCCAGTCATATTCACAAGAACCGTAACTCAACTGCAGTAGAGAAAAATCAGGTCTCCTGCTATCCAGGACAGGGATGTGTTGAGTAGCAAACTGGTGTAAATTTTAGGACTGGATGGACAGAAATGCAAATCTTTTAGGTAAAACCATTCTTTTGTATCCATTTAATTTGTGTATTTAGAGGTTTGCCTGGAGTTCAGCTTTAACAATTTAAATACATACACACAATGTACAAAATAAAAAGAAACCGACTATGAAACAAAGTAAATTGAAAAATTCTGTATTTAATAATATACAATGCTGAGGTCAGAGGAAAAGTACTCAGTAATGAGCACAGTGCTGTGTTATTGGTCTAGATTGAGGATAGTTAAGAACAGGTTTCTCTACCCGTACATGACAGTATATACTGGATACAAATGCAACAAGTTGAGAAACGTTCTTCTACATCTGTACATTGATATTGGCAATAACCACAAATCTGACAAAAAGGGTTAAACTATGCACAACAGAAAAAAAAAAAAAAACCTTAGTAAAGTTATAAATGCAAGATTTTTCTTTAGAATGTGAAGAATAACCATTAACGTCTTATATTAGCTCAATAATCATTCTCTTTTTAAATTTACGTGGAAAAGCAGTGAAGTGCTTTATAATAAATTATAACTTAATACATTAACCAAACAATTCATACAATCAGGTTTAGCTTTATAAAACACAAAGAAAAACAATTACAGTACATTAACATCACGTGACAAGATACAGGAAATTCATTAGAAAATATTGTAATAAATAATTCATGAATTATAGTGCAATTGATTTATGCATAAATAGAACTCACTGCCTAAAATAAAGTTTATATAGTCAACAAAATCTTTTGAAAGTCAAGCCAACTACACACTGCAGTTATACCAAATTACTGGAAATGGAAGTGACAATGGAAAGTCTGTAAATTAAAAAAAAAGAAAATACACAAACTGGAATATTACCATAAAAACCTAATCATCTTCAGTAGGTTAATTTACAATGCAATATAAAATAGTCAGAAACTGCAAGAAATGGTTTAAACAAATTTTACCGATCAGTAGTCTTAAAAACAGAGGCACAGCTTTTTTTTTCTTTTCAGTGTTTTTTTTACTTTCTTTTTTTTTCATTATAATAAAAAACCTTGAGAACATTCAAACAGGCCAAAAATAAAATAAGGGTTTTACCTCTACTTTCGGTTGTGTTAAGCAGTGAGCAATACATTTGATTGTTTTACCTAAAAGGCATTGATTAAATTATACATAAAAAAGTACTTGAATGTGACGGACTTGAAATATAGACAAATGCGTTTTAAAGTTGTGTGTTAGAACACCAATGCATAAAACAGATAAAATATCCCTATGAAGTTAAAAAATAAATACTACAAACTGTACGGATATAAAATTAGTGACGGCTGTTACTAAAAGACTGTCCCTGATAGTAGGAATTCTGTTGTGTTTTTTTTATTATTTAATTCTACTTAGAGGTTGTCTGGTTACCTTACAGATATTTTATTCACAGCAAAGGTTGAGGAAGTTGATATTACCTGAACTGTGTAAGACATTTTTATGTATTTAACATTTAAATCAAAACAGAGTTACATTGGCGCATGAGATAGACCACGTTTTGCAAAAAAATAAAACTAACATTTAGCTGTAGAAGGTCTTTAAGTAACCAAAACCCATGCATGTAAAACTGTACAAAACTAAATTTAAGTGCATACGTGCAAAATAATGTCTGCTCATAGTAGTTTTCAATTTTCCCAAAGAGCTACGGCAATAAAAATTTGATGTATGAAAATAGTCTGAATTTCAGAGGTAAGATAAACAGTGTAATGCCTTGCAACCCACAACAATGGAGTGTCCTGTGACGGTAGATTACCAATATGAAAACAAACCTACATCCTACAACAGTAAAAAAAAAAAAATCACAAATTTTATAGAAAAAAAAAAAAATCAGTCTAAGTGTTTTGAATATTCAAAACCCTGAACAATTTGCAGGTTTGGTCATTAGCAAAAAAGTTAAAATTGGTCTGGGGAAATTCAACTGACCATAATGAAATGGTTTCTGAACTGTGGCAGCAGCAAATACATAAACAGTTACAGTGAGGTTCATTGATTGCATGAGTATGACAACACTTGAGGGGGAAAAAAAAAAAATTACCCAAGTTTTAAGCTCATCTTGTGCACAATATGAGCATGCTCTAACCTGCATTCCAAAGTTAACATAGTTCATTTAAAGAAAGAAAAAAAAATTTTTTTTTCATAAATTATTTTCATAAAGTTAAATATTTTTTGTTTTATATTTTATTTCAAGTCCCTTTAACAGTGACTTTCTACAACTACTGAAATAGATTTTTTTGTCTTGTCAACTGTCCATAAAAGATGTAATTAAAATGCAGTATTTTACAATATTGAATTAATATTATACACTTGAATTAATGTGTTCTACCAAACCTCTTTTAATCTTAATGTGTGGCTACTAAAAGATAGGACACTTATTCTGCATTGAAATAATACTGCACGCTTCCACACAAGCTCTTGTCATATAGGCGATCCAGGAGGGATTTTAAAACCATGAGTAGAAAAACCGATAGCTAGAATACGAAACGTCCTACCACTGTCAAAAGTTACGGAGTGGAAGTTGTGATTTAAACCTTGGTACTGTAGTAAGTAGTGTTACTCATAGTTTGTTTTCTGCTGTTAACTATGACCTATAAAACCTGAATTTTTACCTATTTAAGCAAAACGAATGCTTAATACATAGTATCAGTAGTAAGTGTGCAACAAAAAAAAAAAAAAAAAAACTAGTCCACAGTGAAAACCCTGAATAATCTATTTTAAAGGCATGAATGTGGTTAAGAACTGTATCGTTTCGGCAGAGTGTTAGGTCACACTCAGTTGCGTGTACAGTAGAAGTGTGTAACAATACACACGGATAATAGTAGTCAAAAAATTTTAATTACATCTACATAGACGTGCTACTGTTTCTGGAGTTACCAGTCCCTGAATTAACAACATTGTACAAATTAGGGTCTTCCAGGCGAAGCTTTTTTTTCGGAGGGTTCTTCAGTGTTCCAGACCGTTCTTTGACTTTGTATTCTAAAGTGCTGTGAGGTACGCCATAAATTCCTTGTGCTTTAGAAACACTCATTTTCCCACCCATTACCATGGCTATAGCTTCTTCCATAATTTCGTGATTATATTGTCTGTATCTACCCCGTTTTTTCCTTGGCTGTTTGTCTTTCCGATCATCATCTGGGTTGTCAGAAGATGTGTCGCCAACTCCATTCTTGTTATTAAGACACAAAGGAGAAAGGTCTCCATGAACATAGGAATCGATGTTGGAACGTGTTAGATTACTCGAACATTCAACTTTGTTTTGCTTGGGAAGAATGTTTTTTAGTTTTTGTAGAGATGAATTTTCTATAACTCCCGAGGTTTTAGTAACCTGATACATCACATCCAGAAGACCAGAGGGGTCGGGCTGTGGTTTGGGCACAGAGCTCACTCGTACCTGAGGAATTTTTAACTGTACAATGGGAACTGAAGATTCACAATGCAAAACTTCCTTTTTTTCTTTGAACTGAGCAACCATTCTCTGTAGAGTTAACTGATGGAGGTAACTGGAAGCGGTTGGGAGTTTCAGTTCCGCAGTTTCAAGTAGACTA
This sequence comes from Lithobates sylvaticus, assembly GCA_028564925.1. Classification (NCBI taxonomy): domain Eukaryota; kingdom Metazoa; phylum Chordata; class Amphibia; order Anura; family Ranidae; genus Lithobates; species Lithobates sylvaticus. Next base: position 687,831,556 of record CM053026.1, on the reverse strand, counting down.
AGTTTACTTTTTTCTGTATGCTCGGCCTGAGCCTTTGCCCACAGGGCGACTTTTTGAAAAACAGCACACGTCTCGGTGCTGTCTTTGTACAAATACCCATCGTTACAATTTTGAGCTGTGTTTTTAAAATTTGCAGGCTTGCCTGCTGATAAGGCTTTTAAGTGAACTAATAAAGTTTTTTGAGGTATGCCATAAAGCATGGCTGCTTTGTTGATATCCAGTGTTCCCAGTTGAATATCCTTCAATGCTTTTGAAAGCAAACCGTCTGCAAACTCAGGACTTCGGTCCAAATAGTCATCTTTCTCTCTCTGAAGTCTCCTGGATGAATGGAATGAAACGATGGTCAACGGATGCATGAGACGTGTACACAGGTATGGAAAGGTCCACTCCTTTATTAAAACTCCTTGCTTAGGTAACATCACCGCTTCTGATAAAAGTTTTTATTCAAAACGTGGAAGTTAGAGGTTATAGAAATCTTTACACGTCTGCTTGGACACTGTCAATCGTACGATGGCTTCTATAGCAACCCAGTCAAGAATTCAAAAACATCTGGTAAAGATTTTATTTAGTATATATTTAAGTGCATACTATTCCAGCTGACAGTTGCTTGCGGAGCCAAACTTATGATTTTAACTTAAGCAATTAGTAAGCCCTTAATATTAAACTTTTTGTTAGTAGAAACGTGACGTTACCGCTAAACAAGTAATAAAAGAGTAAACCCCCTTTTTAAGGATTTGCTGCAGTAACAGAGTCTTACACACACACAAAATACAATCACAAAAAGACCTACATGAAATGCACCAAACACACACAGACCCAAACGCACGTGAAAATATAACATTTGGATAGTTCATCTAGAAAACCCATGAAGAGATACAAAATGATTTAGTGGACAGAAATAAAAGAAAAATTAAACCAGCACAAGTGTAACAAATCTGGTAGCTTGAACAAGTTAACTAAGCTGAGGTATTTTTCGAACTCCGGGTTATATTAAAATTTAGGACCCAAATGTGAAAATGGAGTTGAAGTATTTAGTAGTGTATGGCATGTTAAGACGCAAACGAACCTGTTCTATTCTTTGAAAGAAAAATCGGGATCATAAAAATATTTCTGCATACACATTTAGAGGAAAATGTTATATATGGTAGAATATTTTATAATCTGTCATTTATGATTACTAAATCACATTACTAATATTGTTAAACGCCTGTCATGAGAAATAAAAAAAAAAAAAAAGTACAGGGGTTGCTATTGCTGGCCTCTGTTTGAAAATGCTAAAATGTCTGGCTTCAATACATTTAATATACAGACCTAGAACAAGGCTGCTTTTTGGGTGGACATTGTTGCCTCTGTTGCAAAACCCTTCCACTGTGAGGGGAGCACATGACAAACAAATGGAGGATTTGGCTCAAATCAGGGAAGGTAAATGCATTTTTTTGTTTATTTACTTCTGAGACTTGGGCATCACACAGTGGTTGGATTATATTTAGACTGTCACACCGTTTTTATACGCAGGGCAAACAAGACACACTTGTAATATTGTATAATATTGTCTTGTAAAAAAGCAATTTTTTTTCTACTTTGACATATGTAGATAAAAGATCATCCCCTTATTCTGCAGATAGACAGAGTAAATGCAAGGTAACAATGTTTTGACATCTGAATGTCTGGCAAATTTTGTGGGGAGAATAACACCAGGGGACAGAGTGCTGCTGCGTACATACAGCCTGCCAGGTTTTTTGGTGTATGTATCCCATTCAATAGCCACAACCATTTAGTGTTGAATCCAAAGTACTCTAATCAGTCAGGGAACTAAGATTAAAATAAAAAAAATAAATAAAAAAAAAAGATTTTTTTAGCAATTACAGGCTATATAATTTTTTCATGACAGGTGTTTTTATATAGATTTTACAGTGAAAATATTAAAAAATATGCAAATTCCATCCATAAGCAGTTATAACAGTACTGTAACTTGCTTATGGTCAATCGTACTAAAACTAAATACTGTATACTATTACTTACTGCTAGAACTATTGGTGGGTTGCTAATAGTCTTAGTCCTTATCTGCTAAATGCATAAATATTTAGCAACACTACATGTTACAAAAATTTGAGCACCGGATGAACCTCAACCACTCACCCTCCCCCCCCCCCCCCTTTTCCAAATAAAACCCCCACTATATTCTCTCCATAAAAACACAAAACATTACAGAAAGGTGCTAGAAACATGCAGACAATTTAGCAGCAAGCTAAAACAACGCAGTATGTTTGTCAGATGTGTAATTATTTGTAAAAGAATAAGTTCCATTTAAAAGTGAAGTTGCTACTTACTCAAGTTTGAGATTTTTGATTTTGGAGCTTTCTTCTAGTCTACTGCCATTACTTTTTACAGAGAGATCCAAAACCCCATCTTCTGCAAGAATATATGAAAAAAAACACACACAAATTAGATTGCTTGTTACGTTAGACACATAAAAGATCACCACAATAACTCCAAGTCATAACCTTTAAATTTTCTCTGCATTAGTTCTGCAAACCTTTACGCTCCAAGTCAATACATAAAAATGATATACAGTGGAACCTTCGATTATGAGCATATCAAAGCGAGTTTCCCCATAGAAGTCAATGGAAACGAAGAGTGTAGGAGCATGGACTGGATTTTATGATCACTTTTCTATAAGGACCATTTACAGTATGCATTTAAGATTGCAGAGTTATAGTTATTTCAACTTCATGTTACTTTTGAGCAAGTGTGCCATGTCACTATAATTCCCTTTTTTTGGTTTTAAATACCTATGAGGGGTCATCACCACATTTGTTTGTTCCATTAATATTTAACACATTGTTGGATAAAGTATGTGCAGCGCTAGAAAATGTTAATACAATACCTGATTAAACAAGTAAGTGTCCAAGCAGTGGAACTAAGCCACCAACTAGTAAGCAAAAGTAAAAACGGGATGGAAAGTCCAAATAGTGAGCTTTAATGGAAGTTCATCAAATAACTATTAGGTTATCCAAAGAACTCCAATTAGGAGTGCAACGGATCGGCGCCGATCCGTGATCCGAACGGGTCACCCTGTTAGGATTGGCACACCCCTTAGGAAAGGCCGCGGCTTCGGCCTAGCTCCGGCCATCTTGGTACACCTGGCGGCCGTTTACAATGTGATCGCTCTGTCAAATGACGGAGCGATCACTTGTAAACATACTCTGCATTACACCCTGCACTGCCAATACTCTGCGATACCCAGCCAATATTACAGTGGGGGGAGATGGCGTGGATATCACAGTGGGGGGAGATGGCGTGGATATCACAGTGGGGGGAGATGGCGTGGATATCACAGTGGGGGGAGATGGCGTGGATATCACAGTGGGGGGAGATGGCGTGGATATCACAGTGGGGGGAGATGGCGTGGATATCACAGTGGGGGGAGATGGCGTGGATATCACAGTGGGGGGAGATGGCGTGGATATCACAGTGGGGGGAGATGGCGTGGATATCACAGTGGGGGGAGATGGCGTGGATATCACAGGGGGGGGAGATGGCGTGGATATCACAGTGGGGGGAGATGGCGTGGATATCACAGTGGGGGGAGATGGCGTGGATATCACAGTGGGGGGAGATGGCGTGGATATCACAGTGGGGGGAGATGGCGTGGATATCACAGTGGGGGGAGATGGCGTGGATATCACAGTGGGGGGGAGATGGCGTGGATATCACAGTGGGGGGAGATGGCGTGGATATCACAGTGGGGGGAGATGGCGTGGATATCACAGTGGGGGGAGATGGCGTGGATATCACAGTGGGGGGAGATGGCGTGGATATCACAGTGGGGGGAGATGGCGTGGATATCACAGTGGGGGGAGATGGCGTGGATATCACAGTGGGGGGGAGATGGCGTGGATATCACAGTGGGGGGAGATGGCGTGGATATCACAGTGGGGGGAGATGGCGTGGATATCACAGTGGGGGGAGATGGCGTGGATATCACAGTGGGGGGAGATGGCGTGGATATCACAGTGGGGGGAGATGGCGTGGATATCACAGTGGGGGGAGATGGCGTGGATATCACAGTGGGGGGAGATGGCGTGGATATCACAGTGGGGGGAGATGGCGTGGATATCACAGTGGGGGGAGATGGCGTGGATATCACAGTGGGGGAGATGGCGTGGATATCACAGTGGGGGGAGATGGCGTGGATATCACAGTGGGGGGAGATGGCGTGGATATCACAGTGGGGGGAGATGGCGTGGATATCACAGTGGGGGAGATGGCGTGGATATCACAGTGGGGGGAGATGGCGTGGATATCACAGTGGGGGGAGATGGCGTGGATATCACAGTGGGGGGAGATGGCGTGGATATCACAGTGGGGGGAGATGGCGTGGATATCACAGTGGGGGGAGATGGCGTGGATATCACAGTGGGGGGAGATGGCGTGGATATCACAGTGGGGGGAGTTGGCGTGGATATCACAGTGGGGGGAGATGGCGTGGATATCACAGTGGGGGGAGATGGCGTGGATATCACAGTGGGGGGGAGATGGCGTGGATATCACAGTGGGGGGAGATGGCGTGGATATCACAGTGGGGGGGGGGGCGTGGATATCACAGTGGGGGGAGATGGCGTGGATATCACAGTGGGGGGAGATGGCGTGGATATCACAGTGGGGGGAGATGGCGTGGATATCACAGTGGGGGGAGATGGCGTGGATATCACAGTGGGGGGAGATGGCGTGGATATCACAGTGGGGGGGAGATGGCGTGGATATCACAGTGGGGGGAGATGGCGTGGATATCACAGTGGGGGGAGATGGCGTGGATATCACAGTGGGGGGAGATGGCGTGGATATCACAGTGGGGGAGATGGCGTGGATATCACAGTGGGGGGAGATGGCGTGGATATCACAGTGGGGGGAGATGGCGTGGATATCACAGTGGGGGGAGATGGCGTGGATATCACAGTGGGGGGAGATGGCGTGGATATCACAGTGGGGGGAGATGGCGTGGATATCACAGTGGGGGGAGATGGCGTGGATATCACAGTGGGGGAGATGGCGTGGATATCACAGTGGGGGGAGATGGCGTGGATATCACAGTGGGGGGAGATGGCGTGGATATCACAGTGGGGGAGATGGCGTGGATATCACAGTGGGGGAGATGGCGTGGATATCACAGTGGGGGGAGATGGCGTGGATATCACAGTGGGGGGAGATGGCGTGGATATCACAGTGGGGGGGGGGGGATATCACAGTGGGGGGAGATGGCGTGGATATCACAGTGGGGGGAGATGGCGTGGATATCACAGTGGGGGGAGATGGCGTGGATATCACAGTGGGGGGAGATGGCGTGGATATCACAGTGGGGGGAGATGGCGTGGATATCACAGTGGGGGAGATGGCGTGGATATCACAGTGGGGGGAGATGGCGTGGATATCACAGTGGGGGGAGATGGCGTGGATATCACAGTGGGGGGAGATGGCGTGGATATCACAGTGGGGGGAGATGGCGTGGATATCACAGTGGGGGGAGATGGCGTGGATATCACAGTGGGGGGAGATGGCGTGGATATCACAGTGGGGGGAGATGGCGTGGATATCACAGTGGGGGGAGATGGCGTGGATATCACAGTGGGGGGAGATGGCGTGGATATCACAGTGGGGGGAGATGGCGTGGATATCACAGTGGGGGGAGATGGCGTGGATATCACAGTGGGGGAGATGGCGTGGATATCACAGTGGGGGGAGATGGCGTGGATATCACAGTGGGGGGAGATGGCGTGGATATCACAGTGGGGGGAGATGGCGTGGATATCACAGTGGGGGGAGATGGCGTGGATATCACAGTGGGGGGAGATGGCGTGGATATTACAGTGGGGACTATATGGTGGTGGAATTTTCACAGGTTTTTGCAAATTCAATTATTTGCTGATCCGAAAAATGATCAGATCCTTGACTCTGATCCGAGGATCGATCCGATCCGTGAGTTTTTTGATCCGTTGCACCCCTAAATCCAATGGTAAAATAGTGTGTCAGAACAATCACCAGACATCAGCATGGTAGACATATCAGCAAGTGTTGTCAGTTTCCCCACAGCGATATCCCCTCCACCAATCTTATGCACTCACCAAAAGATGAACCTTGTAGTGCTGGTTAAGCAGTATAGTTGAAAATGGGGTCCGCGGGCAATAGCTCCATGATCATTTCCAATGGGGTATTCACTGTGTAAAGAAGCTCCTCAGCAGGAGCCAAAATAGTGCTCATATTGTGTAGTATTTATCGAATAAAAAAAGGGGTACATGCACATGCAGAAAAATGGCCATAAAGCTTACAAAAGAAAACAGCCGCTCCTACGAGGCCATGGCGGTGATGACATCAGCGCATAGGCCCCTCCCTGACCGCCGCCTCGTGGTAGGAGCGGTGGTTTTCTTTTGAAAGTTTTATGGTCATTTTTATGCTTGTGTACATGTACCCCCCTTTTTTATGCAATAAATACTACACAATATGAGCACTATTTTGGCTCCCGCTGGTGAGCTTCTTTACACGGTGTATACCTCATTGGAAATGTTCGTGGAACTACTGCAGCGGACCCCTTTTTCCACTATACCACTTAACAGCAGTACAAGGCTCATCTTGGTTCATCTTCTGGCGAGTGCATAAGATTGGTGGATAGATATCACTGTGGAGTAACATCAGACACTTGCAAGGACGCATTGCACTTCCCCTACACAAGGCACAATAGCAAGCATGCATTATACAAAGCATAACATTTGTGAGCTGGTATGAATGGGCTCCAAAGCTTGAGATGGAGTGGGAGGAAAACTGGAGCAGACAAAATATGGAGAAGCTGTGTATGGTAACCTGTCAGTTTCTAGCTTTAGCGTGTTCAGTTAAACTTTGAAAATTAAAGCTAAAAGCCAATTGCAATGCACAGCTGCTCAATATTTTGGCTGATCCAGTCTTTGTAAATGCCCCTCAAAAAGTGGTTCTAAACCCTCACATATACCCAGTGAAGTGCCTGGCCTCAGATGATACACATTATATGAAACAAATCCTCCTACACAAGTTGTACCTGTTTAGCTGCGGTCTTCTCTTCTGTACAGCTGTCAAAAATGTATAAAGCATGTCTTTGCCATCAGAAAAAAGGGGGCTAAGTGCTAAACACTAAAGAGCTCAGCGATAGGAGCTCTGAATGCGAATTGGAGGGAAGGGACACCCCCCTTCACACAGCGGCTGTCAATCTGTTCAAAATCTCTCCAGTCACCATTTTTCTCTTAGTGTCAGGAAAACTTGTCAGCAGCAACTGATGCAGAAGACAGAAGTTACCATTGGTGCTTTGGATAGAGATATACACACTATAGAGGGATATGCTTTGTACATATCTCATGTCTGATGCTTACAACCACTTTAAGTATCAAAAAGTGTAAGTTAAAATAAGCATACACCCCTTGCTGGATCCTAAGAACTGATCAAATATAATTTGGTGTACAAATAGACTCCAGTTAGGTACTTGTACCTGATCACTCAGGCTAGGGCCACATTAGTGACTTTAATCTATAGCTACTAGATTTAACCACTTGTTAACAAATCACATTATTTGCAGTACACTGAAATCAATGAACTGCTAATGAGAGAACAAGTGAATCTGACTAGAAAGAGAAGGCCTTAGCCTTAAAGTAATCCTATCATGATGAAATATGAATGTGGTTATAGCCTGTCATGCTAACGCCTTTTTCATCAAATGTTTTTGATTCACTGACCCTTTAGAAGTACAGCATGTACATAAAAACTTGGCAAAATGCCCACGTCGAATTGAAATTTATTTATCAGTCAGCTTAAAAGCCAGGTAAGTGGCATTTTCCAGAGGGGTTCAGCAATCTCAGAAACCGTCTCTTGCAACAGGTTTTCCACAACCATTTCCCTCATGGCTTCTGGGTTTTAACCAAATGTGGATCTTTTATTTTTATTTTTCACCAGCATTGCCGACTGCTAAGAAAAACTAGTACAGGAATAAGACCACAAAATACAACGATCACCCTCTGTGTGAATATATATTTATAGCTGGACTGCACACTTTCAAGCAAATTCTTCTTTATCATCCATTGAGGGGCACAGGAGTTTTTTTTTTTTTTAAGAGACTTATACTGCAGCCTCAGGGGGGTTTGGACACTGGCAAACAAAACTAGAAGGCCTCTTTTGCACACTACTTTTTCAGACTTTTATTTTATATTTGCGCACAATCGCGTTGGCACAATTTTCGTGCACAAAATTGTTCTGCACAAATATGTAAATTGACATTTGCGCACGAGGCGTAAATTACTGACCAAAACTGCAGATTTTTTTATTTTTTTAACTGAAGAATGCAGTGCTTGTATGCATAGTACGCCTGTGTGCATAGGCACATTACAATTAATGGGCTGTATTTTAGCTCAGTACAAAAATAAAAAACTGTACTGGGCTTTTTCAATCTGCAGTGTGCAAGAGGCCCAAGCCAGCCCTTGTAGGTCTTAAATGTCTTAAGATTTGTATCCCTAAATGGATGACAAAGATTTTCAACAAAAAAAAAAAAATCTTGAAGCCAATTGAGGGACAACGGACATAGGGCAAATATATATACACACACACACACACACACACACACACACACAAAGAGCTTGCAGGAAGTAGGAAAATCCATTTCCCCGCCCCCCCAAACAGTTGAAAGGTTGTAAGAAATGTTGAGGCTGGATCCTTGGGGATTTATAGGTTTACTGCATATCCTTTTAATTACCGGGCTAACAATTAATCCTGAATGACTGAACTCAAAACAGGTCACAGAAAGAATAGAGAGACAACCCTCCGCTTTCTTCACCCAATCATTTTGAACTGTGATCTATTAAATAAATCATCAAGCTCCACAGAAAATTTACAATTTTTTTAAAGTGGTTGTAAATACCATTCATGACATTTGACCTAGGCATTTACTTCTCTCTCCAAAGCTCTGAGTGCCATTTCTCTCTGGTGCGCCATTCCTCTGTTATCAGAGTCACTTCTGACAAGTTCTCCCACACATATGAGAATAGTAGCTGAAAATTTTATGTCGGGGAGGGAGCTTAGAGAGCTTGTCTACTCAGACTACAGCTCTGCATGCTCCTTCGTTCCTGTGCGCGTGTGCGTGCGTGTGTGTGTGTGTGTCCTCCAATCAGCTCACACACCACGTAAGCCCAGACTCCACACCCACTGCTGAAAGAGGAAGAAAGATTCAACACGTTCTGCGCTTTTCAAAGTGTAGAAAAGGGAAGACTGCAGATATACAAGTAAAACTTATGCAGAAGGATTAGTTTAATCTCTGTATCACCTGAGGCTATTCCCTTCACTGGGTGTGTGTATATATATATAGTTATATTACACACACACACACACACACACACAAAACACACAGCAGATTTCATAAATGTGTCCCACTACATTTTAACATCTTTGTTACCATGTTCATATAATACCTAAATATTACCCTACGCGCTTTACAGCAGAAATTGCACAATAAGCAATTTGCATAAACGGATCTAGAAGAAAAATTATTTGTTGCTGCAACTTAATTTTGCCATTCAGGTGACACATATAAATGACAAAGAATAACCAACACATTTTCCCTTCCAAACAGATGCACAATGAAGTCAGGGGCAGGTTTTTTATTCTGATGTGATCAAAACAGCAGGAGCCCAGCTGTGGGTACCCCAGACTATGTCCATCGGCACCCACCAACTGTAAAGCACACAGGCAGAACAGCGATCTTGCCTAGTAAACAAGGCAGATTGCAATTCTGTCAGTAGGGAAGGTATTAAGCCTGTGTTACTACGAAGCAGGGACATGGATCAATGCCTTCCCATAGTAAAAGCACTTCCCTATGCATTTTGTCATCAGACATCAGCAGGGGTGTATTAAATTACGTAATTTCCGGTTCCGACACCAACAGACTTCACTTCCGGATATCGGTGGAACGCACACCAACAGCGGCATGTCCCATTTGCAGTCTGACATTTCATGCCTGTTTTTACCTTACATTTTTTGCAAGTATCCATTCGCACTTGTGCAATAAACTTTTTGCCAAACGGCACTTCACTATAGTTCCCTCCTTTTATTTTGTTTTTATGGTATGAATATCTTGGGATTATCATGAGCATGCAAGATCTGCCTGGTGAATTGATGTAAAGCTGCCATACCTGGCCAACATTTTAAGCTTGCAACGACCCCTAGACTGAAAAGCTAAGGGTCCATCCCATCCGGTGAGTGGGGGTGTTTGCGCACCTTGAACTTTATGGATTGGAGCACATCGTTCACTTTTATATGGACATTCACTTATTAATGTACTTTATTATATGATTATCTATGTTATGAATGTGAGTGCTGTCATTTATATCTGTTTTTGTTGTTTGACAAGTGAATAGCACCTTGTGTAAAGCAGCTGCACACTATATTTTTTACTTTTCACATTTCACTGTTAGCGCGACTATATATCATTTAGAATATATTTTTTTTACCAAGTCTACGCTGGTCACCTATTTATGATCTGAAAACCAGAAATGGAAACACATGAAGTGCGTTCCAGAAAGTATGGCGGAACCCACAAGCTTGCATCCCAAAAAACGGAAATAAACACAACGGTGGCCAAAAGGTGACTGTAATGAAACAGACTACGCCAAATCAAAGATTTTTGGTTTATAGTGCAAAAAAAAAAAAAAAATGCAGAAGTGATCAAGTACCACCAAAAGAAAGCGATTTGTGAAAAAAAAAAAAAAAAAACACACACATTTTATTTGGGTACAGCATTGCACAACCGTTCAATTGTCAGTTAAAGTAACGCAGTGCCATAATGCAAAACAGTGGCCTGGTCAGGAAGGGGGGTAAATTTTCTGGAGGTCAAGTGGTTAAAGCAACAGGAGAGATTTATGAAAGTGTGATCTTTCCCACTGCTCCTGTATAGCACTGCCTTGCTGCATTATAGAACTAATATATGGCCCACACAGGTATTAAAATACATGTAGGGACATGCTGTGGAAGGAAAGAGCTGCATTTTTTGCAGAAATTCCAGATGATCAGTCACATCTTGTGCACAGTGTCCCTGGTTGTATATGAACTCAGGACTCCAGTGCCGCGTTACATGCCACTCTGCCAACATAGAATCCAGCAAATGCTTCTGTTCATTTAACATGCATTCCTTACCATCCTGAAAAGAATGCTCCTGAATCCGTGTCACTGTGAGGTCTAAAGGACTGTCCTGATCTTCCTGAAGTTTTTCGGTTTGGTTCAGCTGGATACCATTACAGCCAAATGGAGAATCAACCATTTTTCCATTGTCTTGATACATTTTTCGGCTTTTTGAAACATATTCAATTGCAAACTGACGTATCATTTTCTTCATTAATTCCTGAGCTACAAGTGGAATGTTGGGATCACAGTTCCGAGGAAGATCTGAGTAGAAAAAGACACAAAATCAGTTCTCTGCAACAATATGAACGCTATCTCTACCAATACTGAAATAACCATATTCATGAACCCACTGATTTGTAACTACATTTTAAATAAAAAGTTACATCTTAAATCCAGCAAAAGTCTACATTTTAAAAGGAAACCTCTCCAGAAAGGAATATGGGGGATGCCACTCCATACTTGCTAGGAATATTAGTTCCCTGGCTTGACTTAAGTCAAGGTTAAAAAATGAGAAAGTCAGAACTCCCAATTTGCATAGTTGTTTTATGCGAGTACCGTATTTAAAATCGGCGTATAACACGCACTTTCTTCTCTTTCCAGGAATAACCCTGTGTGGAGCTTTGTTGATTTGTCTAGATGCAGCGACCCAGATGTCAGGAGAGCACTGGGGAGATTAGAGTGACAGTCCTGCTGTGATTTCATAAGCGTTATATGACTTCTTTTGAAAAAGAGGGTCATGGTAGTCAAGCAATCACCTTACTACACTACAGGTAAAGGTGGCTGCTGGTGACACTTTCTTATGGAGTTACGAGTACTTCATGATTAATTTGGACTTTATGTGATATAGGTTTGTTTTTATGGTTTATATGCAAATTGAGTCACATTTCATTTTTTTTCTATCATTTTAATAAAGCACAAAAATTTTGTATGTTTATTGAGAGGGATACTTTCTCTCAAACCCCTTTCACACGGAGGCATTTTTCAAGCGCTTTTGGGCTAAAAATGGCACCTGTAAAGCACCTGAAAAATTGCTCCCCTGCAGTCTCAGTGTGAAACCCGAGTGTTTCCACACTGAGGCGATGCGCTGGCAGGACGTAAAAAAAAAAAAAAAAAAAAAAAAAAAAAAACAACTTGTGCAAGCAGCATCTTTGGAGTGGGGTATACACCTCTCCTGCCCACTGAAATGAATGGGCAGCGCTGGCGGGGGTTTAAAGCGCCCCGCTAGCAGCTGGAAACCTCCGCAAAACTACGGTAAAGCGCCGCTAAAAATAGCGGCGCTTTACCGCCGACACCTCAGTGTGAAAACAGCCTTAGGTATTTGCTGCTTAATTATTTTGTATTTGCATATTTACACAAGTGCGCAGTTTTTCTTTGTACAGGTGCATTTTATTGCAGAAGAAACGGTGCATGTATCTTCTGCAATAAAAGCCTGCCTGCTCACAGTTTGTTTTTATATAAGGACTTTAGTTCCGCTTTAAGACTTTTGGTAAATTTTTATCATTGTACCATTGAGAGTATTCTTCTCAACTGCGCTGTAGTGTGGTATGCAGGCTGCAGGGCAGAGGATAAGAAGTGCCTGTCTCGTGTGGTGAAAACAGCACAGCGGATTATAGGTACAATCTACTGAATTTGGATACAGCATATGCCAGCCACGTAAAAAAGGCAGGCAAAAGCTATTAGTAGAGAAACAACACATCCAGGTTACAATATTTTCCCTGTTGCGGTCAGAAAAAAAAAAAAAAAAAAAAAAGATATGACAGCAGGGCTGGACTGGGACAAATATTTGGCCCTGGACTTCATCCAGATTGGCCCACTTTAATTTTGAGTGGTCCCCCTTACATCAGAGTGGCCTTACATCAGCTCTCACCCCTCTCCTCCCCCTCCCAAGTGTACTCACAGCTCTCCAGAATGAAGGCAGCTTCTCTTCCTCTCTCCAGTCATATGATAAGTGATAAGGGGAGAGAGGAAGGAAAGTCTGACGGCTGTCTATCTCCCCCTGCAGGCTGGGGGGAGCAGAAAGCCTAATCCTCACTCCAGCAAGTGTCAGCAGCTGCTCCTTGGTGACAGGCATGACATTGCGATCACTCCCATCAGTGAGGATCGGCTCCAGGACTCTACCTGACCGGCCCACCGGGAAACTCCCATCAGTCCCGACCGCCAGTACATGCCTGTAGGACAGTTAAAACGCACGCTAATTGCTTGAGGTATAGTTTTTAAACCCAGGGCTGTATTGTCAATAAACCCACCAGGCGCAGGGTTTTAGGAATTGTGTGTGAAATGGTTACTTTATATTTAATATTTTTGCTATATTTAAAAGACGGATATGTAAACATGTTTTAGGAAGTACAGTATGCATATGTGGTTGAGTTGAATATATATATATATATATATATATATATATATCTGTGAAGTGTAAAGAGTACTTTGATAGGGAATGTATACAATGACAAAGTAGTATTGGTTTACTGTGAGGTCTCTTTTTAAAAATGTCGGTCTTTTTTAGTTTGTTTAGCAAAAAATAGAAACTGCAGGAGGTGATCAAATACCACCAAAAGAAAGCTATATTTGTGAGAACAAAATAAAAATTTTGTTTGGGTACAATTTAGCATTAATGTGCAATTGTCCTTTAAAGCGCGACAGCGCTGAAAGCTGAAAATTGTCCTGGGCAGGAAGGGGCAAAAGTGCCTGGTATTGAAGTGGTTAATGTGTACCGTTCTTGTATGAGAAAAATCTGTGCATGATCACAAACAAAAAAAAAAAACAAAGCCAGTCGCCATACGAGAATTTTTAAACAGCGGTACCTTGGATTACGAGCATAATAATTAGTTCCAGAAGAATGTTTGTAATCTAAAGCACTCGTATATCAAAATAGTTTGCCCATAGAAGTCAATGGGAATTCAGAAAATTTGTTCCACAGTGACTTCTATTGTATGCAGTACATGTGGCCAGAGGTGGGGGGGGGGGGGGGCACAGAGACACTTGGGAACAGAGTGTTTTAGAATGGCTAAGGGTGCATCTGAGCGGCTCCAAATGTCACCGGCTCCTCCACATCTCTGGCCAAATGCAGTGAATCCTGCTCGTACAGCACTCGCAAACCAAGTCAGGATTTTTAAAAAATAGCTTGTATTGCGAAACCCTCGTTAACCGCATTACTCGCAATCCAAGGTATTACTGTACATTTCCTTCCTTGGTTCCGATGCTTTGAAATTAGGACAAAAAAATAATAAAAATTGGACGATCGTCGATTTTCTAATAGTGTGTACCCCACTTTAGAGAGATTTATATAGTGACACCTCCCATTCTGGCAAGTTTATGGAGTGTAAATGGCCCCCATCCTAATAGTATTCAATACATGCAACAATCCTACCATTTATTAAAAGCCTAATAAACGTTAGGTCATTCGCCCTGCCTTTGGCTTTGGTGTGTGGCTATGCGCACCCTCATTATCCGTTTAAAGTAGATACAAAAGCTTATAATTAAGCAATGATTTCGGGAGGCAAATCACAGAGTTATGCCGATGTAGCTAAATTTAGAAGAGGTGTTGTCAGATTGTTTTCTATTGACTCAAAAACAAACACTGTAGTTACAATGGAAGAAAACATACCTTTCTTCTGAAAGAGTGCATTTAGGTAATTTTCAGCTTGGCATTCAATTTTCTCTGTGTTAATCTGGCCCTGAGATATCACTTCCCCTGTAGGTGTGGACTGTGCTGAACTAGCAGATGGTGTGCAGTCCTTAAAAAGGAAAAAAAAAAAAAAGAAAAAAAAAAAAATTATCAAAAAAGTCTTTTACCCCATGAGAACTGCAGTAATGTAATGCAGACAGCAATACTTACAACTGTCTCCTTGTGAAGGCTACATAATGAGCATTTCTCATCCACACACCAATCTACCAGTTCTTCTGGTTCACAGTCTAAAATACAGAAAAGAGTGTTAAAAAATATATATATGATGCATTTTACTTGAACGTACAGTATATAAAGAACAGAAGACAGAAAAAGCATCAAGTAACAATTCATAAAATATCACTGAATAAAATAAAGGGATAGGAAAAAAAATAAATAAAGAAGAAGAGATTCTACAACACTAAAGGGGATCTGAACACAAAATGATAATTTGCCATGTTTTGGGTAATATCTAGACATGTTAATGGTGCCTAAGCAGTACCCTAAAGGCTCCATTCACACACGATCGCGGGCGGAATCGACAATTTCCGCCCCACGTTTTGCAATGGCTGCAAAATGCGGGATGTGTTTGTGATGGCATTACTTCTAATAGCATCCAATCGTGCGGCAAAGTCACGCAAACAAAATCACGGGACGCATTTTGCCCAAAAGAAGTTCCATAACGTCTTGTGATTTTTTTTGACAAATTGGGGCAAAATTTCAAGACCATTAGGGCGCCATTAGAAGTAATGGCATCACAAATATGTCCCACATTTTGCAGCCATTTCAAATTTGCTGCCTCTGACTGCTAGCCTCATGATTTGGAGGTCACTGTTGTGCAGCTTAATCGTCTCCAATCTGAAAAGGAAGCTGTACCCGATGACCTCCAGACATTTCCCTGCTTCCGGTTCACCCATTCTGTTGATCTGTGCCTTCTGAACCTATCCTACTGCTTCTTGATTATTTCCCACATTGGTCATTAGACTACTGACATGAAGAAGCACAACCCTCACCCTAACAAGATGCCGGCCTCCGCACAGACAACGCAAGACACGGAGAGTGCAAAACAAGACACGGAAAGTAATAAGTTAACCCCTTCCTGACCAGCCGCCGTTGTACTGCAGCAGGTTGGCTACCCTGGGCGAAATGACGTTACCTTACGTCGGTTCGTCTTTTAACCACTAGGGGCGCCGCTGGGCATCCGCGATTGCTCCACACAGACAGAATGGAGATCTGTCAATGTAAAAACACAGATCTCCGTGCCGTCAGGGGTGAGGATCGCCATCTGTTGTTCATACCAAGTATGAACAACGATCGCTCTCCTCACTCAGGCAGTCCCTGCAAGAATCACTCCCTAGGACACACAATTTTTTTTTTAAAGCAAGGGGGGTTATTATAGCAAAAAGTACAATAGTGTGTTTTTTTTTTTTTCAAAATTTGGATTTTTTTGTTTACAGCGCAAAAAATAAAAACCGCAGAGATGATCAAATACCACCAAAAGAAAACTTTTGTTTGAGTACAATGTCGCACGACCGTCTCAGTTAAAGCGACGCAGTGCCGTATCGCAAAAAATGGCCTGGTCTTTGAGCAGCCAAATCTTCCAGGGCTGAAGTGGTTAAACACTAGTTTTACAATTCCGGTCCTCTAAGAGATTTGGCTTGGCAGGAACACCGGCACCATCAAAAGCTAAATCTCAACTTTGGCAAAATAAGAATGTCACCTACCTGTAAAATCCTTTCCTTGGGGTACGGTACAGGCACCCTAAAATTTTAACTATGGCAATATGCGGTCACCATCAGGTATGGACACTGGCTAACAAAGTTGTTAGGACAGCCCATATAAACACCTTTTAGCAATCCTTGGATTTTATTTTTATAGCAGGCAAATCAGGGGAAAAAAACGCCAGGACAGAGACGTTGGGCTTTGTATTGTACTAAACTCCAAGATAATGATTTCACATGAAATTGAAAAAAATCTTGATTTCTTTATTGTACAGTACGGGACACAAGCTCCTTTAAATCTTGACCATATAACATCTTCAAGCAATACAACTGAGGGGTGGCCCAACAAAGGAGAACCAGGTCCCTAACAAGGTAGCAGCTTGAAGCACCCCATCGCCAAAGTTGGAATCAGCAGAGGCCTGTACACCTAGTAAAACTTTACAAATATATGTGCACAGAATATCAGGTGGTGTCCATGGAAATCTGAGAATCAATATCTGGTGCTGAAAAGCTCAAGAAGTAACAACTGAATGAGTCGAGAGGACCTTAAAAAGGAAAAGAGGTGTTGTAAACAACCCCAATTCCAAAACAGATAGGGTGCGGTGTAAACTCTACATAAAACAGGATTGCAATGATTTGCAAATCTCATAAACCCATATTTTATTTACAATAGAAAAACATATCAAATGTTTAAAACTGAGAAAGTGTGCCATTTAACCGCTTTCTGACCGGCCACTGCATATATACGTCAGCAGAATGGCACGGGCAGGCAAAATCACGTTCCTGTACGTGATCGTGCATTTGCCTGCCTGTGGGTCGCGCGCCGCCAGCGGCGCGGTCGTGAGCCCGGCCGCGGGACCAGCGGACCCGATCGCCGCTGGTGTCCCGCGATCGGGCGAAGGAGCTGAAGAATGGGGAGAGGTTTGTGTAAACATACCTCTCCCCGCGCTTCCTACACTGCCCGTCATTGATTGGCTGTTCCCGGTCATCGGGAAAGCCGATCAATGACGTCAGACGTCAGCCCCGCCCCCTAATGTAAAAAAAAAAAACACACACGTCACAGCCCATAACCCCTCCCCCTAGTGGTTAACCCCTTCACTACAACTGTCATTTCTACAGGAATCAATGCATTTAAATAGCATTGATTGCTGTATAAATGACAATGGTCCCAAAAAATGTGTCAAAAATGTCCGATGTGTCCGCCATAATGTCGCAGTCACAATAAAAATCGCTGATCGCCGCCATTACTAGTAAAAAAAAAAAAATTTTTTTATAAAAATGCTATAAAACTATCCCCTATTTTGTAAACGCTATAACTTTTGCGCAAACCAATCAATAATCGCTAATTGCGATTTTTTTGACCAAAAATATGTAGAAGAATACGTATCGGCCTAAACTGAGGGAAAAAAAAAAATTTTTAATATATTTTTTGGGGATATTTATTATAGGAAAAAATGTTGCATTGTTTTCAAAATTTGTAGCTCTATTTTTGTTTATAGCGCAAAAAATAAAAACCGCAGGGGCGATCAAATACCACCAAAAGAAAGCTCTATTTGTGGGGAAAAAAAAAGGACGCCAATTTTGTTTGGGAGCCACGTCGCATGACAGCGCAATTGTCAGTTAAAGCGACGCAGTGCCGAATCAAAAAAAGGGGCCTGGTCCTTTGGCTGCCAATTGGTCCGGGGCTGAAGTGGTTAAAGGAAAAAAAATAAGGTCATTTTGAAATTGATGGCAGCAACACATCAAAAAAAAAAAATTAAAAAGTTGAAACTGGGCCACGTTTATCAGTGTAGCATCCCCTTTTATTTTAACACCCTGTAAACGTCAGAACAGTTTCCATTTTGCAACAGAATATTTTACATGAGCTTTGGCCCAGAAAACACAGCAATGTTTCTGGATCATGTTCATATATGACTACTTCTTTGCATGATAGAGCTATGCATTTTTGGATGGCATGGTCAACGGTGTTCACAGACCGTGATTTTTGGAAGCATTCCTGAGACTTTGCACTGATATCCATTACAGAATCATGCTGGTTTTTAATGCAGTGCTGTCTGAGGGGATGATAGGATGAGGGGGTGATATATTTAAAGTCTTTGAAATGTTGCGTTGAATATTCTAATATTGGTTGACAATTTTTAGATGCAGCTTTTCACAGATTAGTGAACCTCTGCCCATCTTTACTTCTGAAACATTGGGTATAAAAAGAGCATCTTAGAGAGTCAATCAGGTTACTGACTTGTTGCCAATTAACCTAATTAGATGCAAAATGTTTTTTTTTCAGCTCTTTGTTAGTACCACTTTGCCAGCTTTTTGTTGCCCTGACCAAACTTTGAGCGACGTGATGCTGCCATCAATTTCAATTACCTAATTTTTTTTATTAAAATGGTACATTTACTCAGTTTAGACATTTAATAGGTTTCCTTTTATATAATTTGAATAAAATATAGGTTTGAGATTTGCAAATCAATGCATTATGTTTCTCCATAGATTTTACATAGCAGCCCAATTTTTTTTGTTATTGGGATCGTACATAAAGGCTTAAAACGTAGTAATAACATGCCTAATCTGCCTAGAGACTGTGGAATAGGATTCAGGACAGTCCTCGCAATAGCCCACAGCCACACCTACATCTAAAAACACAGAGATAGCTTTGGGGTGCTTTGGAGCAGAACAGAGAAGGAAGGCAAATGTCCTGATTAAGGGCCTTCACACTAAAGCCTTATATGTCTGAAACACGTCAGCACTTTTTTTAGCTGTGAATTTTACCCTGTGAATGAATAAAGAGGATTGTACGGACTGTGGATGTGTGCCGGCTTTTGCATGAAGTCTACAGAGAAGATTTCCAGGATCCTCAGTTGAAAAACAGTCATCTGCATGCGGAATTAGGATCTGGGTTCAACATAGGGAGTCCCTTTTTTGCTTTTCCCTTTTTCAGAGAAATGAGGCTCGGGACCTCAAGACCATCTTGTCTTTATAAACTAGGAAGGCCACCAGTTCCGGGACCAAATGTGCTGGATGGCGAAGGGAACATTCAGAGTAGGCTCTGTAACGCTGAAAGAACCCAATTAAGATCATAAGGCGAAACAGGAGTATGCACAAGGAGAGCTACTATGTGAAGATAGGCCTTTACTATAGAATTTGTAGCTAGTGATCTCTGAAACTGGCCAGTGCAAAGACTTTACCCTCTAGGGCACTCAAGAGCAAAAATGTTGAACCAGCAAAGGCTGGGAGAAAAACAGTACATCCCACGTAATGTCATCTAGGGTGAAACTTGTGAGTCTCTCACCATGTAAAGTAAGGCAAGTGCTATGATGGACCTAGCAGGAAGTTAATCTTAGTTTTAAGCAGCGTATCTCTCAACACTTGTTTCAATAGCCAAGCAGTCAAAGCAAGTGATCGTGGAGCAAGATAGTAGACCTGTCCTGGAAACTAGATAGCGACAGTCTGGAAGCGCCCACAGAGTATCTCCTAGGAGTCTGGAAATATTGGAGCACCAATATCAGAGTGCCAACAAGATCACCAGAATGCCCTTTATGTTGATCTGCCAAATCAGTCAAAGAAGAATCCTTAGCAGAGGGGAGGCATCAGTTGGAACAGACCCCACGGGGTCACCAATCCACTGCAGAGGCTTTGGATCTTGATCCAGGCCACAAACCTGTCCACCTGGCTTTTAAAGTGGGAGGTCAACAGATCTTTGTCCAGTGTCCCCCAGGGGTGAAGAAGGATGTTCAAGAACACTGGGGTGGAGACTAATTTTCCACGTTTCCAGGTGCTAGTGAATGAGGAGTATGCCAATTACCTACTCTGGGAATAGAGACAGCAGACAAGACGGAGATGTGCCTTTTGGACCAAGCCAGAATTAGGACTGCTTATCAAAGGCACTGCAGCTTCTGGTGTCGCCTTGATGACTGATGTAAGCAATGTCCATGGAGAGGTCAGACTGAACCCTCCCCTCAGTCCTCCCCCTGAAGCTGAGTAGGTCAACATAGCAAAGATAGGCAAATGACCCCAAGTTCGAGAATGTCGATTAGAAGTCTGTACTCCCACTGCAACCATGTGCTTAGACTGTTTCCATCCCTAGTCGTGAGAATCATCCAGGTGAATAGGATAAAGTGCTTCTCTGATTGGATGGCAGGGCCACCAGGTCAGAGGCATTTTGGCCTTGGGACCCGAGTCCATGCTGCAAATCCCTGTAGTGAAACTGGGCAAACATCACTGTCGTCTTCAATAAGGCCCACCATGAGGCCCAGTACCTTCGTTCAAAATCAGACATGGGGGTCAAAACATGAGTTTACCCTCCAAACACTCATTCCCGGGGCGGAAACTACTGGGCTTGGGCAGCTTATGCCAAATAGTAAATTGCATCTAACCCAGACTTCTGTAGGTTAAAAATACATTTGAAGCACATTGACTGCCAGAGATGGGGCAGAGTGATCCTGAAATAGAAGGTTATCCATATATCTGATAATGTGGATTCCCTGAAAGTGCAGAAGCACCTTGGTTGGGTTTTTACCAAGATGCTTGCCCCAAAGACAGACTAAAATGAAGAGCCACAAACTGATAGTGCTGCTTGCCCACCGCAAATCATAGGAACTGCTAATGCTGGGGAAATGGGGGACTTGTAAATATGCATCATTGATGCCTATGGATACTAAAATTCCCCTTGTTGCAGTGATGCAATCACAGACCAGATAAAGTGCATCTGGAACTTTGGGACCAAGCAAAAAGGTGTTGAGAATCTTCAAGTCAAGGATGGAGTGAACACTGCCATTGGGCTTCAGAACTGAAAATCGGTTTGAATAAAACCCCGAAACCACTTCTCAGCAGGCACAAACCCTGAAACAGTTTCTCAGAAGGAACATTCTAAACCAGAACCATATATCTGGATGCATCACAGGCACTTTCCACTTTTTGTGGTAGGCCTCCTCCACTAAGGGGTACTCCTGTGCAAACCTTTTGCAAGATGTATACATTTTGTCTGGGCTTAGCTACTCAAATACAAACCCATATTGGTGACTTTGGGTCCAAAGGTGGTGATGGTTCTGACTCCCAGAGCAAACCTCACTGTCCATCCTCCTGGGAGGAGCTCTCAGACTCTGAGGATTCACTTTTAACTTCCTCCTCACTGGAGAATAACTGTCACAATGGACAAGTCAGACAATGACTTGAAGTATAATTAGCTATGATAATGAATATGTGAGAACAGAGCTATGCAAAACATGACCCCTTCACGAAGTGTACAATTTTGTACCAATGAAGTTACTGCAAAGCAACACTGGAAACACTATACAATTAAACAAACATGCATAGTATATTCTACGAATAAGGCTGTAACCCACAGCAGCTTTTTATAGTGAAATTATAGAACACAATTATTTCCGATTGACTGCTAAGGGTCATTGTACTCTTGTTACCATGAGAGTACACCATGTAAAAGGAATATTTAAAAAAAAAAAAAAAAAAAAAGCGATAAGTGCACCTTGCTCAAAATTATTATTCTAGATGACAGATTTATGAATCAAAAAGGCAAAATAATTAAAAAAAAAAAGTTAATAAAAATACCATCAAATAAACTGAGGTCTCTACGTAATCCTGGTCCATACAGCCCTTCTAGAATGCTCTCGAAACCTAGAAAATACAAAAAATATAATCAGATTTCAAATTCTAGAAATAGTCAGTATTTAAACAGTACAATCAGCCATGTTTCATTTTTATTTGTAAAGCAAAAATTGCTGGAGCAAACAAACTCTTCTTACGGTTAAAACAGGAGCAAAAAAAAAAAAAAAAAGTGATGCAATCTGTCACCAGCAATAAAGTAATACCTCCTATAACAGCTTAATTACCTGTTGATCCGACCAGGCCTTCGTTCTTACAATGATCAGTTTTTATTCATATGGCTTAAAGTGGTTATAAAACTAAAAAGGTTGAATTTACTGAATTAAGGTAAAACGATACCCATTCCCACCCCCCTCCTGCCCTACTGTTGTCAGTCAAATCTTGTGATGAGTAAGTGGGGACACAGCCCACCCCCACAGCCTGCTAAGAGGGCACCTGCAGGGAAGGAGTAGCAGATGGTGTCAGCGGGGGGGACTCCAGTGGAATACCACTGCACAGTGCAGGACATTTTTTTAATTTTTTGGTAAACTAAAAAAGCCATTACAACCATTTAAACCCTTTTTCCAAAAGTGGAAAAAAATAAAATAAATACTTGGAAGTGCAGTCGCTGTAGATCCGAGGGGGGCATGAAAGGAAAACAGCATTTTAACTTGCACATGATTGGATGATAAAATCAGCAGAGCTTCCCCTCAGAATTACAGCGACTGCATTTCCAAGTGCACTTTCAGTACAATTTCAAGTGCATTTGTAGTGCAAAGTGGATTTGCCTTTCATAAATAACCCCCTTAGTACGCTTACATTGAAAAACAAGTCAACACTATGAAGGGATAAGCCATGTTCATGAATATATCTGATGTTTACAACCTTTCCTTCGAATATAAAATCTAGAGACTAAGTGGATGCGTTTCTCATAGATTATTTAAATAATAAATAAAAAAATTGAATAAACGGGGAGGTAGCCAAACTCTGGTTTTCCCTTCTCCAATACTCGTACAAGGGCTTAATTTCCAACTTGCAACAAAAAGAGGATATTTGGAATCCAAGTTAATAAAATCTTCCCCTCCCCCCCCCCCCCCTTTTACATATTCATCCTTTCTTAATTTCTTAACCACTTGGCGTCCGCGCTATAGCCGAATGACGGCCACAGCGTGGATCTGAATTTCCAGGAGGCAGTCATAAGACGTCCTCCCCTTTGCACGCTCCCCGCACGTGTGCGCTGTGATCACTGAGACTCGGGTAATCACAGATGCGAGTAAGGGGCCGATCCCGGCCCCTTACCATGTGATCAGCTGTCAACCAATGACAGCTGATCACATGATGTAAACAAAAGCTCAGTAATTGTTTTTTTTCTCCTCACGCTAACAGCACGAGGAGAAAAAAAAAAGCCGGTCACCGGCTTATGTGCAAGGGACATCGGTCCCGAAGAGGAAGATGCAATTCTGCCTCATCTGTGCCCACCAGTACCCCATGCCAGTGCCCACAAGTTCCACCACCTATCAATGCCCCCCCATCAATGAAGGAGAAAAATTATCGGTTTGCAAAATTTTATAACAAAAAATAAAAAGTCTACATTCCAACAAGGGAAATGCATGACAATACATCAAGACCACACCTAAAATAATTTTGAAACTGCAATTTATAGGGGAAGTACAAAGCTTTAGGTTGGAATTTTAAGAAAAAAATATACTTTACTAGCACACGGTTTCCCAGAAGAGCGAACAAGAGGGTCACGCACAAACATATTACATGCTAAAAACAGTAGTGCTAATTCTAAGAAAGCCCAATTTTAATCCAGGATCAACCTGGAATTTGGATTTAACCAAAAGCATGCCAACTCTAAAAAGGCTAATAAACCAAAACACAAAAATTAAGAAAAAATATAAATTTTCTTCCATAAAATGAACCAACTTTATTATACAGGTCTAGAGATCTTAAAATTACTACACTGTTTCCATTTATCATAATAGCACCTAATATATTACTAGTGGATAAATAAAATGTACAATTTTGGAGCAGGTCAGTTCAGACTTGGGAGTAGCAGTTGCTTTTACTACATCATAAATGCTAGAATTTGATTTCTTCAAAGTAATACGATTTTGAGTTACAAACCAGTATCTCACATCCTGGTTAAGAATTGCTCTGATCATACTTTAGGGGGAAAAAAAATAAAAAATTTACAAAAACAATCCTATATAATCCTCTTTCTAATAATCAAAAACAGCCCCTTGCCAGTAAATATCAAAAAAGCTGCCCTGCAAAGCTTTTAGACCTACAGTGCATCCGGAAAGTATTCACAGCGCTTCACTTTTTGCACATTTTGTTATTCCAAAAATTTATTAAATTCATTATTTTCCTCAAAACAATACCCCATAATGACAACGTGAAAGAAGTTTGTTTGAAATCTTTACATTTTTATTTAAAAAAAATAAAAATAAATCCCATGTACATAAGTATTCATGGTTTCCGCCAGGACCCATAGGGTTCCGCTTTTGGTGCCCCCCTGCCTGTTGATGTAGGCCACCACCGAGGAGTTGTCTGACCGAACCCTTACATGATGTCTCTGAAGGTTTTGTTGATGCACCTTTGGCACCAATTACATCAACTGTTTTTGAGTATGATGCTAGAAGCTTGTCACACCTATTTTTGAGCAGTGTCTCCCATTATTTTTTGCACGACCTCTCAAGCTCCATCAGGTTGGATGGGGAGCGTCGTGTGCAGCACCTCACCTCTGGAGGTCCTTACCGCCAACCTTAGAAACCTCCTCTGGAGGTCCTTACCGCCAACCTTAGAAACCTTTGGTGGTTTTCTGCAATAGGAATATGCAGATACGCATCTTTTAGATCGATCGATGCCATAAACGAATTCGGTGGAAGCAGAGCCTTCACTGAATACACCGAGTCCATTCTGAACCTCCGGTAGGTGACGGAGACATTCAGAGGCTTCAAATTCAGGATGAGCCTGAATTTCCCTGAAGGTTTGCGGACCACAAAGATGTGGGAGTAGAAGCCTCTGCCTGTCTCCCCCACCGGAACCCGTGTCACCACCTCCTGTTCTTCTAGTTCCTGAAGAGAAGACAGAAGGGCAGCCGACCTCTCTGTACACCTTGGCAGTTCGGTAACCAGGAGTCTTAGTGGGGGAGGATCTGAAAATTCTAATCGGTATCCTCTTCTGATGACCCCCAACACGAATTGATTGGAGGTGATCACTTCCCACTGTGGGAGGAAGGCCCCCAATCTTCCTCCCACTGTGACCTTGTCATTGTGCCTTTTTGGGCTGTTCAGGAGGGCGAAAAATCGCACCCCCACGCCCTTTCCCCTTCTGCCCCCAACTTTTCTTCTGCCGGTCAGTTTTTGGGGGTTCAAATCTTTTCTGAGGACGAGTCTTTCTCTTAGACTGTTCCCCATACTTCCTCTTGATAGGAAAGGCCTTTTTCCTATCTGCCGTGCGATCTAAAACCGCTTCTAAACCTGGTCCAAATAATAAATCCCCTGTGAGAGGGATCCCACAGAGCTTTATTTTGGACGCACTGTCCCCCTGCCATGTCTTCAGCCACAGGGCCCTCCTGGCTGAATTAGTCAGGGCTGTGGACCTTGCGGACATCCGTATGGATTCAGCCGAAGCATCCGCAATGTATGCCACTCCCTTAAGCAGCATTGGAAAGGAAGCTAGAATGGTCTCCTTTGCCGTGCCCGCTTCAATATGCGCTCTGATCTGTGTGAGCCAATACTCCATATTGCGCGCCACCACTGTGGCTGCCATGGCCGGTTTAAGATTTCCCTGCGAGGAGTCCCATGCCTTTTTTAGAAGTGAGTCCATCCTTCTGTCCATGGGGTCTGACAGCACCCCCATGTCCTCGAAGGCCAGATCGGTGTGTCTGGACACCTGGGAAAAAGCGGCGTCTAGCCTGGGGGATTTGTTCCAGACTAGCTCCTCCTCTTCCGCAAAAGGAAACCTTCGTTTCAATGCCCCTGAAAAGAAGGGTTTCCTTTCCGGGTCCTGCCATTCTTTCTTGACGGCATCGATCAAAACGTCATGGACCGGGAACATTCGTTTCTTCTGTTCCCCCAGACCACTGTACATCTGATCGTGAAGCGACAATGCCTTCCTTTCCTCCTGAATACCTAGGGTGGTATGGATAGCCCCTAGGAGCTCCTCCACCTCTTCAAGGGAAAGTTTGTACCGTGAGGTTCTCTTGGATTCACCATCCAGTCCCTCTCTGTCCGATTCCCCCTGGGAATCAGAGGCGGCACTGCCCACTTCTTCCTCAATCTCCTCTCTGGAGCCCTCCGGTCTCTCCCCACTAGCCAGGGGAATATCCGGTGGGTTAGGTGAAACACTCTGCTGCACTGGTGGAGGGGTGCTCTGGGACTGAGGCAATTGGAAACTAGAAAAAAGTGCCTTGAAGGACTGGAAAGTGCTAGAAAGCTCCTTTACCGAAGCTGCCAAGTCTGCCCCCTGCTCTGCTGCCTGCTCTCTCATTAGCCCATCAATACAGTCCCTACAGAGGGCTTTTGTCCAAGAGTCCCCCAAAGCAACTCTGCATGAAGGGCATTTCTTCTTGGAACCATGTGGTGACTTGCTTGTGGCTTTCTGAAATACAGAGAGGGCAGCATAAGCATCACACACCAGCGCAAACTCAGAGGACCACCAGGAGTGCCCCCCCCAGGACTAACCACCACCAGGGTCCCGGATACACTCCCCTACTCCCGACCACCAAGGAGGGATAGACACCAGTGGAGCTACTGGGAATAAGAAAGTAAGGGAACACCTCCCCAGGGTTCCCCTTACCTTAGAGTGGCTGGTGCTGTTATCTCCAGGAGCTGTTCTTGAAGCCTCTGCTTCCGACATTCCTGCTGAGGATGTGTGGTCACTCGTGCCTCCGAACGCTGTCTGCACAGCATG
>CM053026.1:684991495-685039004 GCA_028564925.1 Lithobates sylvaticus | reverse complement strand
GCGACGATTTACATTTTTTTACTGGTTACATCTTTTGAGTTACAGAGGAGTTCTAGGGCCAAAATTATTGTTCTCGCTCTAACGTTCGTAGCGATACCTCACATGTATGGTCTGAACACCGTTTTAATATGTGGGCGGGACATCCCTTGTAATAGGAATATGGCATGACAGGTCCTCTTTACAGTGAGATATGGGGTCAATAAGACCCCACATCCCACCTCTAGGCTGGAAAGCCTAAAATAAAAAAAAACGATCCTGGCTTTGATTGTAGTGGTCAGTCGTTAGAAGCCCCGGAGGGCGGCGTGAGGGGGGGGACATCCCCTCTCGCCTCCCGTAAGAACAATCAAGCAGCATAACAGCCGTTATGATCATTCTTATGGTGTAGGGAATTGCCGGCTGAAAAAGCTGATATCTGAATGATGCCTGTAGCTGCAGGCATCATTCAGATATCCCTGCACAAATTCAAGGATGTCATATGACGGCCGGTGGGCGGGAAGTGGTTAAAATGCATTTTTTTTTTTTTAACACAAAGTTGTCAATTTATACAATATTTCTAACACATAGCATGTACATACCAAAAATAACACCCCAAAATAGATTCTCCTACTTCTCCTGAGTACGGCGATACCACATGTGTGAGACTTCCACAGCCTGGCCAAATACAGAGGCCAAGTACAGCCGAGTATGGCTGAGCATGGCTGGGTACAGCTGGGTATCGCCGAGTATGGCTGGGTATCACCCGAGTATCGCTCCTCCTACGCGTTACATCACTTAAACGTGTCTTTTTAAAGGCCAGTCACGTGCCAGTGATGTAACGCGTAGGAGGAGCCAGTAACCCCAGTGCTGTGTGAGCAGGAACAGCTAAGTGAGGAGATTGTCTCTGAATATATGCAACTGACCTTCTTAAATGCGATCTTATTGTGGGGCATGGGTGAGTGCAATTGTGTTTTATTACCCACATGTCGTTTTTTTTTGTTTATTTATTTGCGCAATGAGGTATGTCTTTTCTTTTGTTTGAGCAATATCGATCTATGAAGGATTGAAAGCAATGAAGGTTTGAAAGCAATCCACCACATGTGAACATCATCAGAGACTGCACAGCTGATCATTTGGGTATTGTTGTCCTTTTGTGTTTTATCTTAGGCTGCTTTCACACTGGGGCGTTTTTCAGGAGCTACAGCGCTAAAAATAGCGCCTGTGTAGCTCCTGAAAAAAGCCGGTCCTTTCACTCCAGTGTGAAAGCCGAATGGCTTTCACACTGGAGCGGTGCGCTAGCAGGACGGTAAAAAAAGTCCTGCTAGCAGCATATTTGGAGCGGTGAAGGAGCAGTGTATTCACCGCTCCTATACCGCTCCTACCCATTGAAATCATTGGGACACCGTGGGGATACCGCTGGCAAAGCGCCACTGCAGCGGTTTTAACCCTTTTTCGGCCACTAGCGGGGGTTAAAACCACCCCGCTAGCGGCCGCATAACGCGGTTAAAACGTCGGTAAAGCAAAGCTAAATATAGCGCTGCTTTACCGTCGCCGCCCGCACCGCCCCAGTGTGAAGCCGGCCTTACAAATGAGTGGTATCTGACTTTTTCCCAGCATCTCCAGAAATCTACAAGCATTTTGGAAGAACAGTAATTCATTTATATTTAGTGTGGTTTACTGGACGTATATATATGATTCGTTTATTTATCTTTTATAGGATCACATCTTTTATTGGATCACATTATGTATTGGATCACTGTGCTATTTTAAGGTAGATGGTAGCGCTTTATTAACTTTTTTATATATTGATAGCAGTCACCATCATTTGTTTATCTTAATATATTTTTTTGGTTCACAATTTGATACAATCATTCACATCAGCGCTTTAGTATATATAATTTTTATATTGCAATGGTTGCTTGCAGTCTCAATCAGGGACGCATGTAACAATGTTGCAAACAAAATTGATAGAGAGATGTCACCTCAGAACAGGAACTGCCTGAACAACCTCCATGGCTGGATATTACTTTAATGACAGCTGCCAACTTAGCAAGATTGAAAACAACTTTTGAAAGTACATCAAAATGCTAAAGTTTACACAAGATTCTGCTGATTTGGTTCCGATCTAATTAAATCAGAGTTATATTTGTCATTGGCTAAGAAACCGCACTGTAAACCACATCCCCCTGCTGCCGGGCTGTAAGATAAGGAAGGTCTGTGATGTAAGAGGGGGGGGACTGTGATGTAAGAGGGGGAACCCTGATGTAAGGGGGGAGGACTGTGATGTAAGAGGGGACTCTGATGTGTGAGGGGAAACCCTGATGTACTGTAAGGGGGTACTGTGATATAAGAGGGGACTCTGATGTAGGGAGGGACCCACATAGCAGAAGATATTGACAGGCTCTCTATGGAGTCGGTTCACACATCTCCAGAGCAGCTCCGGAGTGAATTGCACAGGAGTCCTGTGAGTCTTTCGGTCCATTTCAGGTTCACATTCAGCCAAAAATTCAGTCTGAAATCGGACCTGAAACAATGAACCTAGCTGCTTTTTAAAGTGACGTTATTCACTCTAAAAAATTCTCCAACTTCTCAAAGATCATAACAATGTCTCTGAACCCCCTAATACCCCGTACACACGGTCGGAAATTCCGACCACAAAATCCGTCGGATTTTTTCCGACGGATTTTGTCCGACACTGGTGTTGCATACACACGGTCGGACAAAGTTGTCGGAAAATCTGATCATCCTGAACGTGGTGACGTTTGTTGCGTACGACGGGACTACGTAGAGGCTAGTAGCCAATAGCTTTGGTCTTGTAATGTGATCTGAGCATGCGTGGCACTTTGTCCGTCGGAATTCGCTACACACGATCGGAAAAAGTCTGATAGGACTTTGTTGTCGGAAAATTTGAGAGCAGGAGATAAAACTTTGTCCGTCGGAAAATCCGACGGAAAAAGTCAGATGGAGCTTACACACGGTCGGAATTTCCGACAACATTGTCCGATAGGACATTTTCCGTCGGAAAATCTGACCGTGTGTATGGGGCATAAGACTCTCCCACTGACGCTTGAGCAGGTGGCAGATTGGGAAGTGAGGTGGCGATCTGCAGATCAATCTCTCACTTCTGGGTTAGCTGCTAGAATTAAACACAGTGATAAAATCACTGGTGACCTCTGGCGCTAGGTTGAAGCTTGCAGAGGACTGATTTGTCCCTTCCACTGGGCTCAATGTTGCCATCTTGGAGCAGCCTGTGTTTGATTGCGCTCACAGTTCTCCTGAGATTTGGGCAGCCATCTTGAACCCAGGGAGACTATAAATACCCCTGCTTGGTCATTTTGGGGCACACACAGTTTGTAGATATTGACAGACACCCACTGGAAAGGAATGAATAGGCTTAGCCTAGGGAAAGTTTCCTGAGGAGAAACGAGAGATTAGGGATGGTCGGGTAAACCCTTCTGAGACCATTCATCTTTGGGGAAAGAGCTTTGTGGTCCAGCCAGTTATCTGGAGTGGTGCATTTTGCACATTATTCAGCCAGCATAGCACCTTTTCCACCAGGTCACAAGTTACAAGCCATATTGGTACCAACAGCAATCCTAAAACACTCTGCCATAGGTAAGTTTTGCAATATTGTATGGGATTGTGGGGGATGTGTAGGTCCATAGTGCAGCTTTGGGAAAGAAAACGCATTATTGTGATGGCTGACTATTTGTTACATAAACAAGAAAATCAAAAGAAAACCTCTTGCCTGTTCCCTTTAAGCCGCAGCTTTCTGCCTATGCTCACCTACATGTTAACACATACTGTATGCCTAGCTTTAAAGTAGCACAAGTTTTATGGATGACTCAGTACACTACTGTCAAGCTAACTCCAGTATAACCATTCTAAAACAGTGGTGCATGCCTTTCCATTACTGTATATTGCTTAGCACTATAATTGGAGAATGAAAGTCCAACTATGCTTGGCACACTTATCACTATATGCGGCAGTGGTTGCCTGTCCATACGGGCACAGGGGTGCCGCCCCCCCTAATCCATGCGCCCAGGCCCTAATCTACATGCAGGGTGCTTTTATTTAGAAGCACATGATTAGAGCCTGAGGCTCTAATTGGCTTCAAAAAAGGGTGCAGAGCACTGCCCCTAGCCCACCCAGTTGTGTGACAATAGCAAATTAATATTCGCTATTGTCTTCCTGATTCTCCTCCTGGCCAATCAGGAAGTGGGTCCCGTCACCCGATTGGCCGAGAGGAGAAGTGATTCTATTGGAAAGCCCAGGAGGAGGAGACGCAGGGGGAAGCCGTAGACCTAGATGGGGTAGTAAGTGCGGGGATTGTGTCTGACCGACCGGGGGGGGGGGGCTGTGGGGCTGTGCCTGTGGTGGCCTGACCTACTGACTGACACCGGTGGGGGTACATCAGCTTTCGGATTGTTTTCCGCCCCCCCCAACAAATATACCACCAGCCGCCACTGATATCCGGTAAGAGCCTTGTACTGCTACACTAGTATAGGAGAAGTCTAGAAGACTGCTGCACAGTTTAAAGTGTTCTTAAGCCTCTGAAATGAAAAATGAATGATAGTCTGAATAAGGAATAGTGCACCATCGTTGGTGTCAGTGGGCGGAATAGTACATTGTATCAGTGGGAAGAATAGTGTCCCAAGGGGCATATAAAAGCAAGCAAAAAGCCACATCCGGCCCCCGGCCATAGTTTGGAGACCACTGTTCTACAGTATCTGTT
Source organism: Lithobates sylvaticus (assembly GCA_028564925.1). Classification (NCBI taxonomy): domain Eukaryota; kingdom Metazoa; phylum Chordata; class Amphibia; order Anura; family Ranidae; genus Lithobates; species Lithobates sylvaticus. Next base: position 685,034,293 of record CM053026.1, on the reverse strand, counting down.
TGGTAAGTGCAAAAATATTATTGTGGCTCTTTCCACGTATCTTGTGATCTGATAATGTCCTGTACACTGTGCTACACTCTTACTAGCTAGCAATTTTACCATTTCTCTTTGTGGACTGTGGAACACCTGCTCTATTTTACAGAGGTGAGTAGAGGGTGGGGGGGGGGGATTCTGTAGTCTTAATACACTTCCAGCCTTGACAAAGCTGCTCCTCCATAAAAACAATATAGTGAGCGGGTGTTGTCACCCTAGGACAGGAATGCCGCGTACACACGTTCAGACTTTGTCCGCCGGACCTAGGGGGGACTTGCCCACACACGCCCGGACTTCCGAGCGTGTGACTTGCCCACACACGCCCGGACTTCTCCAGCGGACAATCCGCTGGAAAAAGCTTGCAGGACTTTTGAAAATGAATGGACTTGCCCACACACGGAGCAGTCCGTTCATTTAGAACGTAACTGCAGGTAGACGGGGCTAGCGAAGGCAGTGAATGCCGCCGTGCTAGCCCCGTCAACTGGCATGGTTTTTTCGGCGTGGGGGTCCCCCCCAAATCCATCTCAGACCCTTATCCGAGCACGCAGCCCGGCAGGCCAGGAAAGGGGTGGGGATGAGCGAGCGAGCGCCCCCCCTCCTGAGCCATACCAGGCCGCGTGCCCTCAACATGGGGGGTTCCCTGGGGAAAGGGGGGCCGTGCGGCCCCCCCACCCCAAAGCACCTTGTCCCCATGTTGATGAGGACAAGGGCCTCTTCCCGACAACCCTGGCCGTTGGTTGTCGGGGTCTGCGGGCGGGGGCTTATCGGAATCTGGGAGTCGGAATCCCCCCACCCTATGTGAATGAGTATGGGGTACGATGTACCCCTACCCATTCACCTAAGGTGTAAAATGTAAAGGAAAAAAAACACACAATTTTGAAAAAATATTTTATTGCACTGCTCCGGGGGTCTTCTTCCGTCTTGGGGGTCTTCTCGCCGGACTCCTCCGCCATTTACCTAGCTCTTTTACCGAGCAGAGGAGGCCGGCTACCTTCTTCTTCTTCCGATGTTGACCCGGAATGCCAGAGCCGCGCTGTGCTGGGACTTATATAGGGACAAGGGGACAGGGTCACATGCTCATGTCACATGGTGACCCCGCCCCCTTGTGATGTCACAGTCCCGGAGCTTAAAACTTAAAACCTAGTCCGCCGGACTTTTGGCGCCAAAAAGTCCGCCGGCGCCCACACACGAGGGGATTGTCCTGTGGACTCGAGTCCAGGGGACAATCCTGCCGGATAGTCCCTTCGTGTGTACGCGGCAGAAGTGTGTTACTGGCAGGGTCACCAGGTGAAAATGAAAGAGAATTCAGAATAAAGGGAAATGTATGAAGCCACCAACTCTAAAGACCTGTAAGCTCCATTATATTTAATTTTTGTTTTTGAGTTTAGATACACCCTAACAAAAACCTCAAACAACCCGAACAAGTGCACCACTATTCTGCCAGCATGTGGGGTTCTGCTTTATGTATCACTCTATTGTTTAAGTGACACTAAACAATATCCGTATTCATAAAAACATAACCAACACACATTAACTGTGTTTTCCTGCCTCCTTGTAATGTCCACCGTACGCTTCTGAACTTCTCCTTCCTCCTCGTTACTTCCATTTGTTTGGAATGAATATTGCACATTAGTTGCGGTCATGTGCACTGCCCTATGCACAATACAAACCTATGGCCCACAGTCCATTGTCGCTTGTCCAGCAAGAGAGGGTGGCTATGCTCCAACATAAATAGAAAATTAACATAGCCACCCTCTAATTCCCCGTACACACGGTCGGAAAATCAGACGGAATAAGTCCGATCAGATTATGTTGTTGGAAAATCTGACCGTGTATGGGCTCTATCGGACTTTTTCCGTCGGAAATTCCGCCGGAAAAGATTTGAGAGCAGGATCTCAAATTTTCCGACAACAAAATCAGATCAGACACAAAATCTGATCAGACTTTTCCGATCGTGTGTGGAGCATTCCGACGGACAAAGTGCCACGCATTCTCAGATCAAATTACGAGACCAAAGCTATTGGCTACTAACGTGAACGTAGTCCCGTCTTAACAAACGAACATCATCACGCTTGGAATGATCAGATTTTCCGATAACTTTGTCCGACTGTGTGTATGCAACACCAGTTTTGGACAAAGTCCGTCGGAAAAAATCTTTTGTGGTCGGATTTTCCGACCATGTGTACGGGGGCTAATACGAAAATGAACCACAACATTTTTTTAAATTTGGATATTTGGACGAGGCTGTGGGCAATAGAAGTGACTTTGAAATAGTTTGAAATAAATACTTTAATTATATATATATATATATATATATATATATATATATATATATATATATATATATATATATACATATATATATTTTTTTTTAAGCCAGAATATAATGTGACTTTAAAGTTTTGCTTTGAAACATATTAGGCAATTAAAGTAAAAGTAAAAGTACTAATTTGACGTCTAAATTGAATAGGATTTTTTTGTAAAAGCTCCCCTAAAACGAGAAAAGGTAATCAAGACTAGAGGTTGCCTGTGGAGGATTACTACAACCGAAGTACAGCCGCAAAATCCAATATTCCTAAAAATGAATGTGCAGTGCACATGCTAATTTACTGGCCAATCAAGTCAGGATTAGGCAGCTAAAGACCTATTTAACATATTTACTGGGTGAAGCTGACTCATCGAACTGACCAAAACCTTTATGATATAATAGGAAGACTAGAAAAGCTGGCACATAACATTCACATCTGCTAGTGTATGTATCCAGCAAGCTCTTCTATTACCTCAACACGTTTGGTTTGGATGCTGAACATCTGGAACTCAGCCACATAGCAGGACTGCCTGACTGTACCATGCATGAACATGATTGAAGCAAGTCAATTTGAATATACCATTCACCAATAAGGTGTATGTATAGTAAGCAGCCCATTTGTTGCCACAACTAAGTATAAGACAATACATTTTTTTTTTTTTTTTATCATATTTTATTTAAAAGAATTGTAATCACACACAAACAAAAAGCACTCTGGAAGTTGTGCATAAAAAAAAAGCAGGCAGAGGGCATAGGACCTGTCACCAGTTTCACCTGGCGTCTCTCTGCAAGGGCATGGGCAAAAGGCACAGGCGCACCATCCAGGCCTGTTGGCAGCCGGAATGCTTGCATTCTGGGCATTTGTCTCATACTGCCCTGCTCACTATTTTCAACATCCCACTGTAACAATTTCAGCCTTTCATAGAGTTTAACAGGCTGCCTGCAGTGGGCACCTAATTGACAGAGCCTCATGCACCTAGGCTAAAAACCTAATGTGCATGAGGATGCAGAGGCAGGGTTTTGCTTCCTTATATTAAAGCCTTCAGCAAGGTTGTGTTCTGGTAGTGGGATGGAGACTTCCTGCCTCAACCCAGAGCAAAATAAATTCAGGCAGAGCGGTGCTCAGCCATTCAATGGAAGCTTTGCATTCTATTAATGAATACAAAGCTTTCTCTGATTGCCTGAGGCAACATACATTTAATGCAGTGCACTTAGCAATGGCCCATCTTAGTGAAGAAAGTACCGTAGTTTGTTTGGGCCAGCTTAATGAGGAGTTAAGCTGGCCATACATGGTTCAGCAAGGACCGTCCAAATTTCAATCCATGTAAAGGCAGACCAATTTTATATAAGCTAATCAACTGATCGACTTCAGTACAACCAGCCTGTTGGATTTTCCCCGCTCGATCAATGGCCGGCAGAGTTGATCAGTGTATGCTGATCTGAATACAATAGCTCCGCAAGAAGAATCAAGTGTGTGGATAGGGGAAATCGAGTAATTGTTTTCGTTCAAACTCACTGGTTGAATAAAAAAAACTAAAAAATGATCTATGGGTTGCTTTAGACTTTAAGATTTCTAAACTTTCCCTATAACATGAAAGGGTTCAGCTCAACAGTAGCACGTTTCCTGAACTTCAGTCCAGCCACTGGAGTGAATTCCTTATAGCAGGATTACTACACAGGGGTTCAGCATTCAAAATCAAAATCAAACCACAGCCTTCTGCCTACCTCAGGCTGCATTGGCTCTTAGCCTACAAAACGTCAGTCCACACACTGCTCCTGCAGCTATTTTATCTCTCTGGATAGTGATTTGCTCCAAGCACATACACACATTGCTCCCTCATCTTTCAAATGTCTCCTGGGCTGTGCATGCCTGCACAACAGGAATGCTGAATACCAGTAAAACATGGATCCAGCATTGGAACATTCATGCCACCCAATAGCCTACAAAGCTTCCAGGCTCTAGAACTCATACCAGAATTTATCGATCCTGGAGAAAATGCAAGGACACTTCTTTCCTAATGAGACACTCACCCTGGAGCTCCCCAACCTACATGGGTGAGAGCCCTGGGTGACACCAAGTTCTTCACAAATAGAAAATCTTCAGTTCCACTTTTTTGAACTATCCTGTAACTTTTTCTAAGCCAGAGTCTAAAAAGTTTTAGAATAAACTGACCATTTTGTCCATATAGTAATACTGTATACATTTTCAGATAGGGATTAGGAAAAGAAAAAAACTTGAAATATTGCATCCAGATATATAAACTTTAACATGCATTGCAGTATTTACTAAAATTGGCCTCTGTTTAAACATTCACCAACCTAACATCATCAGCAGTGGGTGACCAAATTGCTGTATTTATTATGTGGTAAAAGTGATGGAACGGGAGGCCCGGTAAGAGTGGTGTGAGGCAGCGGTGTGAGGCAGCGGGAGGGGGGGGGGGCGCTTCTAGCCGCATCGGTTGTTATACCTGAATAGCCAATCGCCCGCTCTAAACAACGGTACCGGGATGATGCCTGCAGCTGCGGGCATCATTCCGGTATAACCCCCGGAAGCCGAGAAGCAGATGTGCGTACGCTCGGCAGGAAAGGGTTAAATACCACCTAAAGCCAGTGATTGTTCCAGCCAGTGCTCTCCATAGTGCTGTTTTTTTTATTTTATTTTTTATTAAAAAATAAAATAAAATACAAGACATGCAGGCCGTTATCTCTATGACAAGTGATCACTGGATCACAGATGACCAGGGACAGAAGACTAAAAAAAAGTGGTGGATGAAGTTCATTCACACCATCGTGTTCAAAAATGTACATTTGTTTTCCTCAAAGCACAAAATGCACTGGCCTCTGACACAATGCAATGATGTGAAGAGCTTTGAATATTATAATAGTGACTAGTTTTCATACGCTTTTAGCACACTGTGATTCTGCATTGTACTGCACATAAAACACAATGGTGTGGAGGGGCCCTAAATGTACTGAGCACTCTGGACATGTCCCTTCTCAGACCACCGTCTGACATCAGTGCACTAACACCATAATTACTGGCTTGATAAAGATGAATGACATTTTGACTTCACTTTTACGTGAAAGTCTGGCTCTCTCAACACCAGAGGACATAAAAAAGAGACTTACAGTATGACATGTGACTCAAAGTGACAATAAACAATATCTAAAATATTCCATACTGTTTCTTACTGTGTTTCTGCCTTCTTTTAACATCCTCTGTGAGCTCATGAACCTCTCCTTTCCCCCTCACCCAGTGGCATCACTAGGGGTGGGCAGAGGGGACCATGGCCCCCCAACATTATACTGTGCCCCCCATGTGCCCCCCCACATAAAATAAACAGACACGGACTGGGAGCAGTCTGTAATGTGGGGCACAGGGAGGGACTGAGCCGCCATAGCGCTGGCTCCGGCTCCTCCTCCACCTGGTTCCACTCCTGGCCACTGGTTGCTAGAGCCCTCTGGAGTCTAGCAACCAGTGACGTCAGAACTGGCATTAGTAGTTCTCTCTCCCCTCCTCCCTCTCTCGCACTAGATTGGTGAGGAGACACAGACGATCTGCTCCCCCCCCCCCACTGTTGCTCTCCTCCTGTGTGTACCGCGGGAAGTGTGAGCTCATTAGCTTCACACTTGACTTCCTGCGGTACACACACAGGAGGAGAGTGGTGGCGGTGGGAGGGGCAGGGATAAGGAGGTCATTGGATGTGTCTCCTCTCCCATCCCATGTGAGAGAGGAAGGAGAGGAGAGAGAAATACCAGGTGTTTTATCAAGTAATGAAGGCACTAATGGGCACTGATAGAAGGCACTAATGGGCATTCATAGGAGGCACTGATAGGCGGAATTAATGGTCACTGATAGGAGGCACTCATAGGAGGCACTGATAGGCAGAATTAATGGGCACTGATAGGAGGCACTATTGGGCACTGATAGGAAGCACTACTGGGCACTGATAGACTGCATTCATGAGCACTGATAGGAGGCACTAATGGGCACTGATAGGAGTCACTAATGGCACTGATAGCCAGCTTTAATGAGCACTGATAGGAGGCACTAATGGGCACTGATAAGCAGCATTAATGGGCACTGATAGGAGGCACTTATGGGCAATGGGCACTGATAGGAGGCACTAATGAGCACTGGTAGGAGGCACTAATGGGCACTGATAGACTGCATTAATGAGCACTGATAGGAGGCACTAATGGGCACTGATAGGAGTCACTAATGGCACTGATAGCCAGCTTTAATGAGCAATGATAGGAGGCACTAATGGGGACTGATAAGCAGCATTAATGAGCACTGATAGGAGGCACTTATGGGCAATGGGCACTGATAGGAGGCACTAATGAGCACTGGTAGGAGGCACTAATGGGCACTGATAGGCAGCATTAATGGCATTAAGCACTGATAGGAGGCACTAAAGGGCACTGAGAGGAGGCACTAATTTCCACTGATATAGGCAGCATTAATGAGCATTGATAGGCCGCATTAATGAGCACTGATAGCAGGCACTAATTGGCATTGATAGGCAGCATTAATGGGCACTGATATGCTGCACTGATAGACTGCATTGTTGGGCACCGATAGGTGGCACTGATGGGCATTGAGCACTGATAGGCAGCACTGATGGCCACTGATAGGCTGCACTGATGAGGCACTGATAGGTGGCATTGATGAGCAATGATTGGTGGCGCTGATAGGCGGCATTGATGAGCACTGATAGGCAGAACTCATAGGCTGCACTGGTGGGCACTGATAGGCGGCATTGATGAGCACTGATAAGTGGCACTGATAGGCTGCATTGATGAGCACTAATATGTGGCACTGATAGGCAGCATTGATGAGCACTGATAGGCTGCACTGATAGGAGGCACTAATGGGCACTGATAGGTGGGATTGATGAGCACTGATAGGTGGCACTGATAGGCAGCATTGATGGGCACTAATATGCTGCACTGATAGGCTGCATTAATGAGCACTGATAGGCAGCATTGATGGGCACTGAGCACTGATTGACAGCATTGATGGCCAATGATATTCTGCACTAATGAGGATGCACTGATAGGTGGCATTGATGAGCATTGATAGGTAGCACTGATAGGCAGCATTGATGGGCACTGACAGGCAGCACTGATGGGCATTGAGCACTGATAGGCAGCATTGATAGACACTGATAGACAGCACTGAAAAGCTGCACTGGTAGGCGGCATTGATGAGCAATGATAGGTGGCACCGACAGGTGGCATTGAAGAGCATGTATGTTAGTCCAACATTGAAAGAACAGTTACACGCTTTGAATCTAAGTGGCCGCATGCAGCTGCAATGTTCAGCTAACATCTCTCTTTCTAACAAGACCTCTGGAGTGCATTCTATTCTTGAAATGTATGTATGTATATATATATAATATATTATATTATATATATATATATATATATATATATATAGCATTTTATCGTTTGCCCCCCTACTTTTATCCCTGCCCCCCATGTGCCCCCCTAAATATGGAAGCTGGAGTTGCTACTGCCCTCACCTCCATTGGTTTGGAATGAGCAGCTCTGTGTACACTACAAATCCCGTAGCCCATAGTCTCTACTCCCTAGCCCATTTCCGGCATGAGCAAGAGAGGGTGGCTTTGTTCCTATATACAGTGGACCATGAAGAATGATTGTAGCCTCCCTCTAAGAGGAAGTCAGATCACAGCAATAAAAAATAAAAAAAGAGACCTGAAGGAAGCTCGAAAGAAATAGAAGGGACTTTTAAAGTTGAATAGATTTTTAAAAACATAAATAAACATTTATTTGGCAGGGTCAGAGGCTGGTCTCCAAAAGTGTCACCCTGTTCTGTACCTCGATGACTGATGAGGACAGGGATGACACAAGGGTGTGCAGCTGAGCGATGGCAGATGAAATTGAATCCAATGGCGCCTGTTGGGTGCTAGATCCTGCCATGGCAGGTGGAGGAAAGAGGAGCCTGAACAGCTTTGCCTTCCTGGCTGTGGTAGGAAAGGGCACCCCTCTACGCCTCAGCTCTGCTGTCAGTCTGGGGATAGTCCACCCCCTGAACACTGCCACTCTCGGAGACTGGAGAGGGTGACAGAGGGGCCGTAAGGTCTTCACTGCCGGCTGAAGACATGTTGTGGCTATATGAAGCCTGCTGCCTTGTCCTCTGGGTTGAGTGTCTTTTGCAGACTGGAGCCTATAGAGGGTGACATGAATTTAAGTCTTGTATGTGCTCTCTGCTGTATACGTACCTAAGCTGGGTATTCATGTCCCCCCTCTTCTTTTTTTTTTTTACCTGCTGAAGCACCGTTCAAGCTGGTGCAGGTGGACCTACTGAATCAGACTGACCTGAAGAAAATGCAAGAAAAACACTTGTTTGAGGGTTGTTTGCTGCTTGTCCTGTGAATTGGTTCAGAATTTGATGATAACAACAGGCGTCAGTGACTTAGGAGTTGAAATGAATGAATTGAATGAAATGAAATGAAATGACAGACAACAATACAAATGAAATGAAATGACATGTTGCCTTTGATGAAATAAACTCCCATGACAGAGGCCGGGCTCAGTCGTACTGCATTGCGAGTGACTGCGAACCGGACTCTGGAGCATGTACTGAAATGAGACAATGGTGAAATGAGGCCAGATACCTGGGGCACACCGGGGCGAATTGGCAACATCGTAGATGCCACGGAATTCGAATCAGAGCGCGATATGTGAGGTGAAATTATTGAAATCCCATGACAGAGCCAGAATCGCCATGCCACTGTTTGTGACTGAGCACGATTGGACTCTGGAGCATGTACTGAAATGAGGCCAGTCCTGGGCACGCCGAGACGAATTAGTGCGGGGACATGACTAAATTTGTGTCGGAACGTGGTAAGGTGACACAGAAATGATATACCCTGACAAAGACGAGAATCAAAAATGACCGAACCTTCGAAGTGAATCTGTCTCTGGCGCATGTATTGAAATGAGGCCAAGCAGCTGGGCGTGCCAAGTCGAATCGATGCATCGACTGGATGTGACTGGATTTGAATCGGAGCGTAATAAGTGACAGAAACGATATGCCATGACAAAGACTAGAATCAACAACTGAGGCTACTTCTGACAAGTGAATCCGTCTCTGGAGCATGTACTGAAATGAGGCCGAGCAGCTGGGCGAATCGGAGCGAATCGCTGCATCTTGGATGCGACTGGATTCGAATTGGAATGTAATATGTGACAGATACCATGACAAAGACTAGAATCAAAGCCTGCATCTGTAACCAATGGTGAGTCTGTCTCTGGAGCATGTATTGAAATGAGGCCGCAGTCTGGGGCACACCGGAGCGAATCAGTGCATCGGAGATTCGAATTGGAGCGCCGCTCGTGACAGAAATGAAATGAAATGATTGAAATGAAATGATTCAAAATGATTGACATGATAGAAATGATTCGAAGTGTTTCGGATATATCCGAAATGACTTGCCAATGTTTTTTTAAACGATTCAAAAAAGATTGTGCGATTCGACCAAGTGAAATGTTTGCAAAATGAGTCGACCGGAGTGTCATGAGCGAGCGACTACGAGTCGTCTGCGACACCTGGTAACATCCGTTGTTGGTAACGAACACGTGCGGGTGAAATGTTTTAACGGGTCGTAACATGTTTGTGAGTGATTCGTGAGTTAGTGCAGGTATCACAGTTTAGTGACATGAAAAAGCGGTGCATAGAAATGAAAATCGGGAGCCAAAGCCCTACCTGCGACAGCCGAACTAGATGTGTTGTACTGAACCTGCGACTCGGTAACACGAGTGCGACACAACACGAACGATAACGACTCACGGACACGGAACACAGAACTTGCAACACAACTGAGGAATACGGGACTAACGAATACAGGAACTCACGAACAGGAACTCACAAACGCTTGTCTCGAATAGTCGGCCCTAGATGTCTGACGTAACAGATATCTCGCACAGGAAACCGGCAAAGACCGGCAGCCTGTGGGCTGGTTAAATAACCCCCGGGCTCCTCCCATAATTTCAGGCCACCATACTGGCCTTCTTATATATATATATATATATATATATATATATATATATATAATAAAAGGGTTATTATAAAAGGGTTATGTTAAAGTTTGGGAATACTGGTTTACATCACAGAAATTTTGCAAGCAGTATTCTGTTTTAGTCAACATGTTCAATAATAATTGTGTATAAACTAGTGGAGAAGAGCGCCATAACTTTTCAGCATTTCAGCAATTTCTATTTAAACAAATTACAGTGGGTTGTTAAAATTCAACCCACCCGGACTCTCAAATATTAATGTCCCTGAGGGTCAGGTAATCAGGATTCAAAGGTTATGTATAGAGGCACATAAAACAATAAAAATTCTCTGTGATATACAAGGACATTTTATTGCATGCCACCATCCTTTGAGACATCTGACAGCATAAAGTAACAAGGTCTCAGCCTGGAAAGTTAAAAGGGAAAACAAAAAAGGGTCCAGTACAGCAAGGAATATCCATCAAGATAAACCACAGGACTTTGACGTCTATGCTAGTGAGTGTAATGATTAGTATTAATAGATGGAGTACAACAATATTAGAAATCTGTTCTGGGAGATCCCAGCCAACCCTCAAAGAGCGCAAATTTGACTTTTTTAACCAAACAACTATTACAAGTGCTTTACATGAATGATCTATCTATACTTTATATATATTTATACATTCCAATTAAGAATCCACTAGAAAGCAGGTGATATGTCATTTACCCATCTATTGGATTCTCCATAGAAATACAGTGGTGTGAAAAAGTGTTTGCCCCCTTCCTCATTTCCTGTTCCTTTGCATGTTTGTCACACTTAAGTGTTTCGGAACATCAAACCAATTTAAACAATAGTCAAGGACAACACAAGTAAACACAAAATGCAATTTGTAAATGAAGGTGTTTATTATTAAAGGTGAAAAAAAATCCAAACCATCATGGCCCTGTGTGAAAAAGTGATTGCCCCCCTTGTTAAAACATACTATAACTGTGGTTGTCCACACCTGAGTTCAATTTCTCTAGCCACACCCAGGCCTGATTATTGCCACACCTGTTCACAATCAAGGCATCACTTAAATAGGAGCTGCTTGACACAGTAAGGTCCACCAGAAGATCCTTAAAAGCTACACATCATGCCGAGACCCAAAGAAATTCAGGAACAATTGAGAAAGAAAGTAATTGAGATCTATCAGTCTGGAAAGGGTTATAAAGCCATTTCCAAAGCTTTGGGAATCCAGCGAACCACAGTGAGAGCCATTATCCACAAATGGCGAAGACATGGAACAGTGGTGAACCTTCCCAGGAGTGGCCGGCCGCCCAAAATTACCCCAAGAGCGCAGCGACGACTCATCCAAGAGGTCACAAAAGACCCCACAACAACGTCCAAGGAACTGCAGGCCTCACTTGCCTCAGTTAAGGTCAGCGTTCATGCCTCCACCATCAGGAAAAGACTGGGCAAAAATGGCCTGCATGGCAGAGTTCCAAGGAGAAAACCACTGCTGAGCAAAAAGAACATCAAAGCTCGTCTCAATTTCTCCACAACACATCTTGATGATCCCCAAGACTTTTGGGACAACATTCTGTGGACCGATGAGACAAAAGTGGAACTCTTTGGAAGGTGTGTGTCCAAGTATATCTGGCGTAGAAGGAACACTGCATTTCAGAAAAAGAACATTATACCAACAGTAAAATATGGTGGTGGTAGTGTGATGGTCTGGGGCTGTTTTGCTGCTTCAGGACCTGGAAGACTTGCCGTGATAAAAGGAACTATGAATTCTGCTGTCTACCAAGAGATCCTGAAGGAGAATGTCCGACCATCTGTTCGTGTACTCAAGCTGAAACGAACTTGGGTTCTGCAGCAGGACAATGATCCTAAACACACCAGCAAGTCCACCACCGAATGGCTGAAGAAAAACAAAATGAAGGCTTTGGAGTGGCCTAGCCAAAGTCCAGACCTGAATCCTATTGAGATGTTGTGGTATGACCTTAAAAAGGCCGTTCATGCTCGAAAACCCTCTAATGTAACTGAATTAGGACAATTCTGCAAAGATGAGTGGGCCAAAATTCCTCCAGGACGCTGTAAAAGCCTCATTGCACGTTATCGCAAACGCTTGGTTGCAGTTGTTGCTGCTAAGGGTGGCCCAACCAGTTATTAGGTTTAGGGGGTAATCACTTTTTCACACAGGGCCATGATGGTTTGGATTTTTTTTCACCTTAAATAATAAACACCTTCATTTACAAATTGCATTTTGTGTTTACTTGTGTTGTCCTTGACTATTGTTTAAATTGGTTTGATGTTCCGAAATACTTAAGTGTGACAAACATGCAAAGGAACAGGAAATGAGGAAGGGGGCAAACACTTTTTCACACCACTGTATACAGAGAATTCACATAGGTCAGCATTGACAGCAGATCACCTTGTCAGATGTAGCAATAAGCAGTCTGTGGATCAGATCACGGCTCATATGACCAAAAAAAAAAAGAGATCTATATTCTGCAGAGTTAAGCTAGCCATACAAAACGAGAATTTAGTTAGAAAAGTTTGTTTTTGAAGCATAACGGTTATCTATGGTATAGTAATGTATGAAAGAACAATACAAACAAAGGTTTCTGTGTAGTGTATGTAAAAATGGATTAGGGATATCCACTAGCTAATGAACATAAAATGTATAAATAAATATGCAATGTACCTATATATCCAAATACACTTTATTTTACATTAAGATTTAGTTAATTTTGTAAGTAATAAAAAGAAACATGTTTATAATTCTTGGGAATCTATTCAATTATCGGGTGAAATCTTCAAAAGCTAACTTCATCTTTCAGACCATGTTTCATCGTACACCTATATTTAGGGTACAACATGAAACATGGGCAGTGTGCACAGTCCCCACCCCCAAATCAACCCCCACCCACCCCCCCCCTTTCTTTTACAGGATTGCATTTTTTTTTCTTATCCCCACCAGCTCCAGCCACTTTGAATTTTTAAAAAGTCTCATCTTCCACCAGGGCAGAGGGACTGTAATTCTCAATGGAGCACAAGTGCAGAGATGTCATTGATACTTTCTCTAGCACAGAGCTGAAGGTCTATACCTTAGTACAGATAAGGGACTGGAGGTCTGCAGAAGCCAGAGCATTCCACCCATGATCCACTGATAACTGTTCCAATGTTTTGCAGGCTCACATGCCCAAAAAATTGTAAAGATAAATTGCCTTTTGCAAAATGGGTCTAATTATATATTTTTTTCTAAAAGGCGGATTTTTCCTTCAAGGGCCTTGTAACAAATTGTTGACTTAATGATGTCATCATTGAATGCTTTGACAAAAGTTTTTTTAGAATTTTGTATCAATATCCAAACAAAAGTCTAATGCTCCATACACACGGTCGGAATTTCTGACGGAAAATGTCCTATCGGACCATGTTGTCGGAAAATCCGACCGTGTGTGGGCTCCATCGGACTTTTTCCGTCTGAATTTCCGCCGGAAAAAATTTGAGATCCTGCTCTCAAATTTTCCGACAACAAAGTCCGATAGGACTTTTTCCGATCGTGTGTAGCGAATTCCGACGGACAAAGTGCCACGCATGCTCAGATCACATTACAAGACCAAAGCTATTGGCTACTAGCCTCTACGTAGTTCCGTCGTACGCAACGAACGTCACCATGTTCAGAAGGATCGGATTTTCCGACAACTTTGTCTGACCGTGTGTATGCAACACCAGTGTCGAACAAAATCCGTCTGGAAAAATCCGACGGATTCTGTGGTCGGAATTTCCGACCGTGTGTACGGGGCATAAGGCCTCATGCACAGAACTTGGCAGGAAAATTGCCTCTAATGTTGCGTCTTTACCAGCCTTTATGCATGCATATACAGTGGCTTGCAAAAGTATTCACCCCCTTGACATATTTTGTGTTTTGTTGCCTCAAAACCTGGAAGTAACATGGATTGTTTGAGGATTTGCATAATTTAATTTACAGAACATGACCACAACTTTGAAGATGTTTTTTTTTATTGTGAAGCAAGCAACAAATAGGACAAAATAACAGAAAAACTCAATGTGCATAACTATTCAACCTCCTAAAGTCAATACTTTGTAGAGCCATGATTTGCGGCTATCACAGCTCCAAGTCGCTTTGGATAAGTCTCTATGAGCTTGCCACATTGACTAGGCCATTCCAACACATTTACATGTGTCCCCTTAAACCACTCAAGTGTTGCTTTAGCAGTGTGTTTGGGGTCATTGTCCTGCTGGAAGGTTAACCTCCGTCCTAGCCTCAAATCACACACAGAGTGGTACAGGTTTTGCTCAAGAATATCCCTGTATTTAGCACCATCCATCTTTCCCTCAACTCTGACCAGTTTCCATGTCCCGACTGCTGAAAAACATCCCCACAGCATGATGCTGCCACCACCATGTTTCACTGTGGGGATGGTGTTCTTTAGGTGATGTGATGTGTTGGGTTTGCACCAGACAGAGCGTTTTCTTTGATGGCAAAAAAGTTAGATTTTAGTCTCATCAGACCATTTTTGGAGTCTCCCACATACCTTTTCGCAAACTCAAAACGTGCCATTTTGTTTTTTGCTGAAAGTAATGGCTTTCTTCTGGCCACTCTGGCATAAAGCCCAACTCTATGGAGCGTACAGCTTATTGTCATCCTATGTACAGATTCTCCAGTCTCTGCTGTGGAACTCTGCAGCTCCTACAGGGTTACCTTAGGTCTCTGTGCTGCCTCTCTGATTAATTCCTCCTTGCCCGGTCCATGAGTTTTAGTGTGTGGCCGTCTCTTGGCAGGTTTGCTGTTGTCATGTTCTTTCCATTTGGTTATGATAGATTTGATGGTGCTCCTAGGGATCATCAAAGATTTGGATTTTTTTATAACCTAACCCTGACTTGTACTTCTCAACAACATTGTCCCTTACTTGTTTGGAGAGTTCCTTGGTCTTCATGGCAGTGTTTGGTTAGTGGTGCCACTTGCTTAGGTGTTGCAGCCTCTGGGGCCTTTCAAGAAGGTGTGTGTATGTAATGGCAGACCATGTGACACTTAGATTGCACACAGGTGGACATCATTTCACTAATTATGTGACTTCTGAAGGTAATTGGTTGCACCAGAGCTTTTTATGGGCTTCATAACAAAGGGGGTCAATACATACGCACATGTCAATTATCATTTTTTTATTTCTGAAAAATAGTTTTATGTATATATTTTTCTAATTTTACTTCACCAACTTAGACTATTGTGTTCTGATCCATCACATACAGTATAATTTAGATTACAAAAAACATTGAACTAAAGGCTGCAATGTAACAAAATAGGTAAAAAGCCAAGGGGGGTGAATACTTTTGCAAGGCACTGTATGCGGCTTTATGCGCAATCCTCCAAATGCATCTCTTTTGTTAGAGGTCATTTTTTGGTTAGGATCAATAGTATGCCAGGTCATACAGGTGCTTTAGGCAGTTGGTGTTAAGCACAGCCTCATAAACAGCTGTGATGGTACTTTCATTACTAAAATTATGTTTTTCGTGCAGGCTAAGAACTTTGTGTCCAGCCTGCAGCCTTCTCGGTTCAAGAAAGACTGCTCTGGCAGTATTGTGTACAATGATGGTGCTGCTTTCCAGTGATTTAATATAACTGAAGCAATCATACAAGCAATTGCCACTCACACACACAGTACATCACACCACCTAAGGCTGTAAAGAAATCTCCTATAAACCTAGCACTAGGAGCAAGGAGAGAACTGACAGGTGACTAGAAATATATAATTGTAGATAACTAATTTAAAGATTTAAAGACAACAATATACAGAACATAGGGAAAACAGAAGAAAGACCCGCTAGCAGCCATAAAAGTAAGTAAAAATATAAACAATAAAAAATGAAAAGTGAATCTGTGAGCTGTCACTGTCAATTTTTAATGCACCCTTGCAATGAAGCCGCCCCCCCCCCCCCGTTAAATGCTTGTAATGCCAGGGGTGCACAGTGCAGGCACTATTACTTACCTTATATCTCTCTCCCTCCAGCTCCATCACCTTCTTCCTTTGTCTGAAGCTCTATGAATGGCAGCAGTGTCGAGCGAAAGAACCCCTGCGGGTACTATGTAGAATGGCATCTATCATGGCTATCACTGTAGTAGTGGTGACTACTACAGTATTTTGCATCTTTCTTAGCAGTTTCTTATGTATGAGCCATGCATATTTACATTTGTCTGGGCTAGATCAATGTAACTATGGAATAAAATTTCTACCTAAGCATCAGCTGTAAGCAATATTTTTAAAAATGACACAGTGCAATTCAGAGCATTTCAGCTTTGATGCAAATGCTATAATGGCATGCCTTTGCGGTCACCCACGAAGTCTGGTGGGCGACCCAACAACTGCCATGTCCTGGAAATAAGTCAGGACGTAGGAGTGTTTCAGTCAGGTCTCATGGGTGACAGAAAAGGCCTACAGGTATGGCATTTGCAATGAACAATATTTTTAAAAATGGCATATTGTATTTTAAACTACTTGGCCTCTTGTCTGCATGGTAAATTTAGCCATTAAGGTTTAAAACATTTTCTGAAAAAGCAAGACTGTAAGATCCTTCTGATCTTGTGGTTCTCTACTGATGCAGCTGTTTTAGAGGGACTGAACTCAACAGAGCAATGACCTTATTGTCCCAACTCATTGGCAGATACCACAATTGAACTTTAGTCTCTCATCCCATTGGCAGATACCACATCTGAACCTAAGTCTCTCATTACATTGGCAGATACCACATCTGAACCTTAATCTTCCAACCCATTGGCAGATACCACATCTGAACTTTAGTCTCCCTACCCATGGGCAGATACCACATCTGAATCTTAGTCTCCGAACCCATTGGCAAATACCATATCTAAACCCTAGTCTCCCATCCCATTGACAGATGCTATATATGTACCTTAGTCTCCCAACCCTCATTGGCAGATACCACATTTGAACCTTAGTCCCCCAACCCATTGGCAGATAC
The DNA here is from genome assembly GCA_028564925.1 of Lithobates sylvaticus. Taxonomy (NCBI): domain Eukaryota; kingdom Metazoa; phylum Chordata; class Amphibia; order Anura; family Ranidae; genus Lithobates; species Lithobates sylvaticus. Next base: position 685,016,939 of record CM053026.1, on the reverse strand, counting down.
CACATCTAAACCTTAGTCTCCCAACCTATTGGCAGATGCTACATTAGTACCTTAGTTTCCCAACCCATTGGCAGATACCACAGCGGAACCTTAGTCTCCCAACCCATTGGCAGAAACCACATCTGAACCTTAGTCCCCCAACCCATTGCCAGGTACCACATCTGAACCGAAGTCTCCCTACCCATTGGAAGACACCACATTTGAATCTTAGTCTCCCAATCCATTGGCAGATACCTCATCTAAACCTTAGTCTCCCAACCCATTGGCAGATAACTACATCTGAACCTCAGTCTCTCAACCCATTGGCAGATATTACATCTGAACCTTAGTCTCCCAACCAATTGGAAAGATACCACATCTGAACCTTAATCTCCCTACCCATTTGCAGATACCACATCCCAACCTAAGTCTCCCATCCCATTGGCAGATGCCATGTGAAAATACCATGTGAGCCATACCACTGCTGGTGACTGGCAGCTCACATATCCATTTTTGCTAACAATGGGTGAAAATTCAGACGTGCCAGTGTGAAACACATGGGAAAACACGTTGGGTTGAATGGGCCTGGAGTGTATTTGTAGAGTTAAAAAATCAGATATTACAGATAGCTAACTAATCTTTATTCTGATGACTGGGATGCTGGCTAGTGTGAGATCTTGTCATCATGGTCCAGAGGTTGCAACCTGAAGGGTATCATTAAATCTTCTGTTGTTTATTGTGACCTTAAGTTAGATATGTTGGTTACATTCTCACCTGCACTTACCTTCACAGTGTGTATCAATTTATACATTGTTCACTTGTTTTATTTTTCTTGAATTGAATATTTTTTTGTTTCAGTTTGCTTTAGTGGCTACACCAATTTATTTGTATTCAATATAATTTTTATTTTTTTTTAAAAGGTAATTGTTTTATTAAATGTAATGCAGCATACAAACAAAGCAACATATATCAGTTGAGCTATTCAATAAGATGCAGACATACAGTAGATACAGCAGTCTCATCCAGAAGTTAACCAGGAGCATGCATAGAGAAAAGGCAGCAACATATAAAAAAAAACGAAACTGTATTTGCAAAATTGTTTGTCGACCACAAGGGTGAGGAATCAATACTATAGTCATACAAGGAGTGACTAGAAGCAGAGAAGTGAATCGGATTAGTACCATGTTTTGCCAAAGTATCATGGAAATCAGGGGGGAGGAGGAGAACAGGGGAAGATATTCATTATGATTTAGTAGGGCTACTATCTAGCCTTGACTTGTTACCCAGCTCAAATATATATTTTTTTTGCTACTCAAAATATCTTCAGCAACATAATTTATTGATCAAAACGCTACACTGGACTGTTGTTGATAATTTGTTTTGCTAAAATAGGTATCATCTTTTTTTTTTAGAAGCCAGCATGGTCCCAGTAAATCCAAATCTGCCGCCTAATATACAATATTTCTGATTTATTTCAGCAAGTAGTCAATGTAATGTAATGTAATGTTTTACTTGCAGAATACAAGATATATAAGAAATATTTCTCGCTGTCATGGTTACAATAAGTTTTTCAAAGACTGTGGTCATTTACTTTTGTTTGTATAATTTGAATTCCTCCCACGTGAAATAGTGGGAAAAAAATTTCATGATATTTAATAGGAAAAAATACATGAACTTTGATCTTAATAGACTATACTTATATTTGCTTTAGTATGAAATCAAGGTCCTAATATTCTGTAATAAATGAGTGTAACTTTGCAGACTTTCACATGAAAGTTTTTTTAATTTACTTTAACTTTACAGACTTTGCTGGAGTCTGACTATTCAGTTTGAGAGGCTAAAGTTGGAAGTCATCTGAGGCTACAGCAATATGAGCTGCGCTCCTAAGGCTAGGTTTACATTTGTGCAGGTGCCGGAGTGCATGTAAATTGCACACATTCCCCGCACCCGCATACAGCTGCTCAAAAAACATACTGCTTTTATAAAAAAATGCACGGTGGTGTCATTATCTTTTTAAGGCACCCCCACACACTGAGAAGCAAGGTGTGGCTTCCCACACACGGAAAAGCATTGTGCTAATGTACCATGGGGTTTCCATGCGGTTGCGTTTTAATAAAGGTGCAAGAACCTTTTTACGGCAGGAAACATGGCACACAGAACCACTCAGATGGGAACCTAGCCTAATGCCGCGTACACACGAGCGGACTTTCCGACGGACTAGGTCCGACGGTCTTTCCGACGGACTTTCGACGGAGTTCCGACTGACTTTTCGAATGAACGGACTTGGCCACACACAATCACACTAAATTCTGACGGATTCGAACGTGATGACGTACGACCGGACTAGAATAAGGAAGTTCGTAGCCAGTCGCCAATAGCTGCCCTAGTGTCATTGTTTGTCCGTCGGACTAGCACACAGACGAGCGGATTTTTCGATAGGAACTGGGTCCAGCGGAGTTCCAACGGGGAAATTTAAGACATGTTCTATTTCTAAAGTCTGTCAGATTTTTCGACTGCAAAAGTCCGATGGAGCCCACACACGATCGAATTGTCCGACGGATTTGTTCCGTCGGACCTTTGCTGTCGAAAAGTCCGCTCATGTACGCGGCATAAGAGTGCCCAACAGTTTTGAATATCAGAGGTATGTAGTTAGTTAATTATGTTGTAGTTAGTTATGTTAACAACTACTGAGCTGTTTCTTTACAGTATATGCATACAGAGAAACTGGGAGACCAGCGTGTGAGATCAGCAAATACGCAGACGGCAACAGTCTCTATTCTTCACTGGCTCTCAAGCTGAAGAGTCAGACTCTGAAAAAGTTAAGCTTTCCCATATACATACAGAGGGGAAAATAATTATTTGATCCCCTGCAGATTTTGTAAGTTTGCCTACTTACAAAGAAATTAAGGGTCTAGAATTTTTACCATTGGGTGTATTTTAAATGATAGAGACACAATACCAACCAAAAATCCAGAAAAAAACTGATACAAATGTTATAAATTGAGTTGCAGTTCAGTGAGTAACATAAGTATTTGATTCCCAAGCAAAACATGACTTAGTACTTAAAACCTTTGTTGGCAAGCACAGAGGTAAGACATTTCTTGTAGTTGGTTACCAGGTTTGTACACATCTCAGGAGGGATTTTGGCCCCCTCTTCTTTACATATCTTTTCCAAATCCTTAAGGTTTCTTGGCTGTGACTTGGCAACTTGAAGTTTCAGCTTCCTTCATACATTTTCTATAGGATTAAGGTCTGGAGACTGGCTAGGCCACTCCATGACCTCAATGTGCTTCTTTTTGAGCCTCTCCTTTGTTGCTTTGGTGCTATGTTTTGGGTCATTGTCATGCTGAAAGACCCATCCATGACCCATCTTCAGTGTTTTGGCTGAGGGAAGAAGGTTCTCATCCAATATTTTACAATACATGGCCCCATCCATTGGCCCCTCAATGCGGCAAGTCTGTGAAGAAACAAAATAATGTTACACCAGCTCCACTGCCAATATAAGAGTCCGGTGATCCGGTGCTCTAGTCAGGGCGTTCAGGCCCCACAGGTGCAATTCTTGAATCAGGAAGGCTGGCAACTCGGATGCTCTTGAATAAAAGTAATTTATTTACATGGATACAGGGGTACAGGCTATATGCTGACAGGTTTTGATGTAGGATTCATAGCCGAATTGTGTCAGCATATAGCCTGTACCCGTGTATCCATGTAACAAATAAAGTACTTTTATATAAAGTACTTTTATTCAAGAGCATTGTTGCCAGCCTTTCTGATTCAAAAAAAAAAGTCGGTCTGTACCTTTAGCAGAGAAACACCCCCAAAGCATAATGTTTCCACCTCAGTGCTTGACTGTAAGGATGGTCTTCTTAGGGTCATAGTCATCATTTTTCTTCCTCCAAACACGGCGAGTACCCCTCCTTAATAAGGCACATGTACAGTCATGCCATCGTACATCTAAATGATTCAGAGAAGGATTGGGAGAAAGTGCTGTAGTCAGATGAGACCAAAATTGAGCTCTTAGGTATTAACTCGACTCCCTGTGTTTGGAGGAAGAAAAATGCTGACTATGACCCTGAGAACACCATCCCTACAGTCAAGCACGGAGGTGGAAACATGAAGCTTTGGGGCTGTTTCTCTGCTAAAGGTACAGACCAACTTTGCCGCATTGATGGGCTTTAGGGGGCGGGGCCATGTATTGTAAAATCTTGGATGAGAACCCTCTTCCCTCAGCCAGAACACTGAAGGTGGGTCGTGGATGGGTCTTCCAGCATGACAATGACCAAAAAGATACCGCCAAGGCAACAGAGTGGCTCGAGAAGAAGCACATTACGGGTCATGGAGTAGTCTAGTCAGTCTCCAGACCTTAATCCTATAGAAAATTGATGGAGGGAGCTGAAACATCGGGTTGCCAAGAGACGTCCAAGAAACCTTAAGGATTTACAGAAGATCTGTAAAGAAGAGTGGACCAATATCCCTCTTGAGATGTGTGCAAACCTGGTCACTAACTATCAGAAATGTCTTACCTCTGTGCTTGCCAACAAGGGTTTCTCCACAAAGTACTAAGTCATGTTTTGCTTGGGGATCAACTACTTATTTTACTCACTGAACTGAACCTTGATTTATAGCATTATTTTTATGTGTTTTTATGGATTTTTGGTTGATATTCTGTCTCTATCATTTAAAATACACCTACTGTATGATAAAAAAAAATATAGATCCTTAATTTCTTTGTAAGTGGGCAAACTTACAAAATCTGCAGGGGATCAAATAATTCTTTACCCCACTGTATATACTGTATATTGCCAGGGATGGGTTCTAGAAAGAAGATATGTGTGGACAGTGTAATGCCCCGTACACACGATCGGACTTTCCAACAACAAAAACGTGGATTTTTGTTCGAAGGATGTCGGCTCCAACTTGTCTTGCATACACATGGTCACACAAATGTTGGCCAACACTTACGAACGTAGTGATGTACAAGACGTACGTGATATCTCCATTACGAACACTAGTTTTACAAGACCGAGTGCTTCCAGCTCGTACTTGATTCCGAGTATGCGTGAACTTTTGTGCAACGGACTTGTGTACACACGATCGGAAAGTCCGGCAACAAAGTTTTGTTGGCGGAGAATTTAAGAACCTGCTAGCCAACATTTGTTGCCAGAAAGTCTGCCAACAAATGTTCGATGGAGCATACACACGGTCAGACTTTCAGCCAACAAGTGCACACCCAACATTTCCCGTCGGAAAATCCGTCCGTGTGTACGTGGCATAAGTCCATACCAGTCAGGAACTGTATTTCAAGGCATAGCAACCCACTTTAATTAAAGATGAAAGAACAGTTCAATGAAAATAAACAATCGCCTATGCATAGGTTTATCAATGTTGCATCAGTCCAACTGAATTATTCAGCCTCCTGGCTAACAACACTGTATCGGCTCTGAGTCATTCTCTGCCCAGACTCACTATGCAGCCTCCTTTCACTTTTAAGCAAGCAAAAATGTCCAACTGGCTGTACAGGCTTCTGCCTCGAGACACCCATGCCCTGGAATCTTAATAGGATCCCATCTGACTCCTGTGCTGAGATCTCTTGTCTCCAGGAAGAAGAGCGAACTTGACCCTTGGCTGGAGCCCTGAGCCCCCCCCCCCCCCCCACACACACACACACACAACCTGCGATGTGGTGTGATGTGAAGGGGAGCAGAGGACGCTGCTTTGAGGGGGAAGATGACACTACAGTGGGGGGGTGATAAGAAGGGGGCAGAGGACACAGCATTGGGGGTTACAGGACACTATTGTGGGAGGAGGGTGGCAGAGGACGCTACAGTGGGGAGTGATGTGAAGGGGGCAGAGGACACTGCATTGGGGGGGTATAGAACACTACTGGGAAAAGGGGGGCAGAGGACACTATAGTGGGAGGGTGATATAAAGAGGACAGTGGACACTGGTATGGGGGGGCAGAGGACACTACTGTGGGAGATGATGTGAAGGAGGCAGAGGACACCACTGTGGCACGCTATGTGTAAAGCCCCATACACACGGTCGGAAAATCCGACCACCAAATCCATCGGATTTGGTCTGACGGATTTAGTCCGACACTGGTGTTGCATACACACGGTCGGACAAAGTTGTCGGAAAATCCGATCATTCTGAACGTGGTGACGTTTGTTGCCTACGACGGGACTACGTGGAGGCTAGTAGCCAATAGCTTTGGTCTTGTAATGTGATCTGAGCATGCGTGCCACTTTGTCCGTCGGAATTCGCTACACACGATCGGAATTGGTGTGATTGGACTTTGTTGTCGGAAAATTTTTAGAGCAGGAGATACAACTTTGTCCGTTAGACAATCCAATGGAAAATGTCCGATGGTGCCTACACAAGGTCGGAATTTCCAACAACATTGTCCGATAGGACAGAATCCATCGGAAAATCCGACCGTGTGTATGGGGCTTTACTCATACTGTCTTTTTATTGGGAGCTTGATATATTTTTTTTACATAGGGTGCTGCCCAGTACCCCCTCCCCCCTCCCCACCAGGGATCTTTGCTTTCCTCCATGTTGTCCACGTAGATCTCAACCTCTGAAAGGTTGTCTACCCCAGATTTAGACCTTGGCTTCCGGGTGCACTGCATTATGGCAGCTCAACAAATAGTTTGGCAATGCACCAATATGTCCAAAAAAATGGACAATATTTTGGCAACATAGTGCACAACATTGGAGAGTAGCGCAATGCACCAATTCATGTAATATGTGTTGTGGTAACATGTAGCAGAAAAGTGTGATTTGGCCTTCAATATTCCAGTATTTTTTTGAGATTGTAGAAGAAAACGCACAGAGAGCCTGTAGAAACTCCATGCAGGAAACGTCCCCTAATGTGAAATAAACCCAGGACCCTCAAAAGCTACTAAGCTTATAAAAATTCTGCTCTTGCACTTGATATGAAAACTCGAGATATGAAGAATGAAACAATTGAAAGCCAGTAGCGTAAAAGGACATGAGCAGAATAAAATATATCCCAAATGACTGGAGATCTAATCAAAATCCCACTGATACTGGAAATAGTTTTCTGCATAAAGAAACCTGCATTTTGTAATGAACCAAGTGGAGCACTGGATGCACACACAATTATCTTCCTCATGGATCTCATACATCTGGATTTTCAAGACTTTGCCTGGTGTACCTACAGGGAGCATTAATCTTTCACAAGTCTCCGGAGATCAGAGTCACACTTCCAGGACTCTCTGGCACTCAATTAGTCATGGAACTCTTCTGATCTCTTATCGATAATTTGCATTTACACATCCAGACATACCCGAGGTAAATATACATTTTCCCTCCGAAATACTGATGTACTCATATATCAGCTTACACAAGCTCAATTTCTCTATTTTCCAATGCCACCTTAGATTTTATACTTGCATAACCTGCCATCCTTTAGGATTTGTGTGTCATTTCAGTTTTTAGTGGATGAGTGCCTTTTCATATATGATGCAGAAGTGGCCAGGAGATTGTAATTGGCTGAATATATAATATTTAACTCTGATTCTATTTTAGAGCAAGTGTTAGTGTAATCTCATATCAAATCCATGGCAGAAACAATCAATTTTTAAAGCTGAACTCCAGAAATTATCTTTTATATAGAATTTCATTGGTCCAGCTTGATCACATCTAATGCCGCGTACAGTCGTACACACGATCGGAATTCCGGCAGAAAAAGACTGATGAGAGCTTTTCATCGGAAAATGCGACCGTGTTTAGGCTCCATCGGAATTTTGCTGGCCGAATTTCCGACAGCAAAAAATTTAGAGCATGTTCTTAATTTTTCAGACGGAAAAGGTTTCTATCATAAATTCCGATCGTCTGTAGCAATTCTGACACGCAAAATTCGACGCATGCTCGGAAGCATTGAACTCGGCTCATTGTAGTCTTGTACGTCACCATCTTCTTGTCGGAATTTGGTGTGAAAAAACAAGGAGAGGGGCGCCTCTGAGTATGTATCACAATTTCATTTATTAAAAAGACAATATCCACTCACATGATAAACTGCAGCGTTGCGTTCAGACACGTCTCTGGACAGGAGGGCAGGAGGGACTACACGTCACAGCGGAGTCCACATGCAGCTGTTAACACATCAAGTCCTGATGGGGATGGTGTAGTTTGATTTGGCACAGCAGTTGGATCCTTTTGGTCCTCTAATATTAGCACATCTGGTAGAGATCAGGTCCGTTGTGAGCTCTGGGGATGTGAGTTCCAAAACAGGCAGTTTAAAAGGAGATAGGGTGGAGGTGGGGGGACGCCGACACAGTCACCGACAGTGCTGCGATGTGTACACAGCCAGGACAGCTTCCGTGTAGTTGGTAGAGACACGGCCATGTGAAGGAAGCCAGAACGAGGCTTGGACAGCACAACAAAGCGTGGCGCCGAGCTGTGACGTCATCCAAATGCGACGCGTTTCTGAACATACAGCGATATAGATGACGAAAATAGGGGCGCTCCTTTTTCAAGCATGGAATTTGGTGTGACCGTGTGTAGGCAAGACAGTTTGAGCGGAATTCCGGCGGAATTCCGTCGGGAAAACCATCAGAGCTTTTTCCGACGAGAATTACGATCGTGTGTACGTGGCATAAGTCTTCATATTTTACATCTGAATGGCTGCTGGAGATGCAGACATTCTCTGTAGCATCCTGTGGTACAGTACCTTGAAAGAGTATTCATGCCCCTTACAATTTTCCACATTATGTCATGTTACAACAAAAAACATAACTGTATTTTATTGGGATTCTATGTGATTGACCAACACAAAGTGGCACATAATTGTAAGGTGGAAGGAAAATGATAAATGGTTTTCAACATTTTTTTACAAATACATATCTGAAAAGTGTGGCGTGCATTTGTATTCAGTCCCCTTTACTCTGATACCCCTAACGAAAATCTATTGGAACCAATTGTCTTCAGAAGTCACCTAATTAGTAAATAAAGTCCACCTGTGTGTAATTTAATCTCAGTATAAATACATGTGTTCTGTGAAGCCCTAAGAGGTTTGTTAGAGAACCTTAGTAAACAAACAGCATCATGAAGGTCAAAGAACTCACCAGACAGGTCAGAAATAAAGTTGTGGAGAAGGTTAAAGCAGGGTTAGGTTATGACAAAATATTCCAAGCTTTGAATATCTCACGGAGCACTGTTCAATCTATCATCTGAAAATGGAAAGAGTATGGCACAACTGCAAACTTACCAAGACATGGTCATCGACCTAAACTGACAGGCCGGGCAAGGAGAGCATTAATCAGAGATGCAGCAAAGAGGCCCATGGTAACTCTGGAGGAGCTGCAGAGATCCACAGGTCAGGTGGGAGAATCTGTCAAGGACAACTATTAGGCGTGCACTCCACTAATCTGGTCTTTATGGAAGAGTGGCAAGAAGAAAGCCATTGTTGAAAGAAAGCCATAATAAGTCATGTTTGCAGTTTGCGAGAAGCCATGTGGGGGACACAGCAAACATGTGGAAGAAGGTCCTCTGGTCAGATGAGACCAAAAATGAACTTTTTGGCCTAAAAGCAAAACGCTATGTGTGATGGAAAACTAACACTGCACATTACCCTGAACACACCTTCCCCACCGTGAAACATGGTGGTGGCAGCATCATGTTGTGGGATGCTTTTCTTCAGCAGGGACAGGGAAGCAGAGTTGATGGGATGGAACCAAATACAGGGCAATCTTAGAATAAAACCTTTTGGAGCCTGCAAAAGATTTGAGACTGGGGCAGAGGTTCACATTCCAGCAGGACAACGACCCTAAACATACAGCCAGAGCTACAATGGAATGGTTTAGATCAAAGCATATTCATGTGTTAGAATGGCCCAGTCACAGTCCAGACCTAATTCCAATTGAGAATCTGTGGCAAGAAAATTGCTGTTCACAGACGCTCTCCATCGAGAATCTGACAGCTTGAGCTATTTTGCAAAGAAGAATGGGCAAAAATTTCACTCTCTAGATGTGCAAAGCTGATAGAGACATCCCCAAAAAGCTGTAATTGCAGCGAAAGGTGGTTCTACAAAGTATTGACACAATACAGAATATAGAATACAAATGCCCACGACACTTCTCAGATATTTATTTGTAAAATATTTTGAAAGCCATTTATCATTTTCCTTCCACTTCACAATTATGTGCCACTTGGTGTTGGTCTATCACATAAAATCCCAATAAAATACATTTACGTTTTTGTTTGTAACATGACAAAATGTGGTAAATACTTTTTCAAAGCACTGTACATAAGTCCGTGTTGGTCTATTTCAGACTTGCTGTTGCTCATTCAGCACTTTCACCATTTAGAGGACATCCTGTATTTTTTAAATGAATACAAAACATTCTCTGATTAGATAGGAGAGGAGGGGCAGATGTCACAATTACCACCTCTTTCAATCAGAGAGCGCCTCATATTCAATTAAAAGAATACAGGATTTTATTTGAATGACGAATGTGTTGAACGAGTGACCCGCTGTGTTAAGTACAGGCATACCCCACTTTTAAGTACACAATGGGGTTTATTTACTAAAGCTGGAAAGTGCAAAATCAGGCTCACTTCTGCATAGAAACCAATGAGATTCCAGGTTTTATTACCAAAGCTTAATTGAACAAGCTGGGGTTAGAAGCTCATTGGTTTCTATGCAGAAGTGAGCCTGATTTTGCACTTTCCAGCTTTAGTGAATAAACCCCATTGTGTACTTAAAAGTGGGGGTATGCCTGTATACAGGCCAATACGTCACCGGAGGAGACCAGAGGTGACTGCATGTAGTACAGGCCACTACAGCAACTTTCAGAATCCCAGCAGCCCACCAGATGTGAAATATAAAGATTTACATGTAACCAAGCTGGACCAATACAAGTTTAAAAAATAGATAATTCCGAGAGTTCGACTTTAACTATATTTCCACAAAGTATTTCCACCTTTTCTTCTTAACCACTTAAGCCCCGGACCAATTTGCAGCCAAAGGACCAGGCCCGGTCGTGCGACGTGGCTCCCAAACAAAATTGGTGTCCTTTTTTGCCCTCAAATAGAGCTTTCTTTTGGTGGTATTTGATCACCTCTGCGGTTTTTATTTTTTGCGTTATAAACAAAAATAGAGCGACAATTTTGAAAAAATGCAATATTTTTTACTTTTTGCTATAATAAATATCCCCCAAAAATATATATAAAAAAACATATTTTTTTTCCTCAGTTTAGGCCGATACATCGCAATTAGCGATTATTGATTGGTTTGCGCAAAAGTTTATAGCGTTTACAAAATTGGGGATAGTTTTATAGCATTTTTATTAATAATGGCGGCGATCAGCGATTTTTTTATTGTGACTGCGACATTATGACGGACACATTGGACATTTTTGACACATTTTTGGAACCATTGTCATTTATACAGCAATCGGTGCTATTTAAATGCACTGATTCCTGTGTAAATGACACTGGCAGTGAAGGAGTTAAGCACTAGGGGCGGGGAGGGGTTAAGTGTGACGTGTGTGTTTTTTTTACTGTAGGGGGCGTGGCTTGACATTCAACATCACTGATCGGCTTTCCCGATGACAGGGAACAGCCGATCAGTGACAGCGTCACTAGGAAGCACGGGGAGAGGTTTGTTTACACATACCTCTCCCCGTTCTTCAGCTCTGTGACCCGATCGCGGGACACCAGCGGCGATCGGAGCTCAGGACCGGGTCGCTGGGCTCTTAAAGAGACACGTACAGGTACGTGATTGTGCCCACCCGTGCCGTTCTGCCGGCGTATATAGTAAAAAGGCACCCCTGATATAACCCCTGTCAATTTTTCTTTTTTTTTTACCATCTTTTCCCCATTGGGGAGATTTGCCTTCACTTCTTGTACTGAAGCCAAAACAGGAAATTAGGGAATCCAAAGTGAAGGAATACTTGGTTGCCAACAGGATCACCAGAAACAATATCCCCATTGTAATAATTGCTCTCTATTCTCATCCTGGTGAAAACCCAAAATTTGGGTCAATGTTGTCAGTAGGAGAAATAGTGCCCAAATGTGGAAATCCATGGGAGGAATTATGATCCATTGTTGGTGTCAGTTGATTGAATAGTGCCCCATTGTTGGTGTTATTAGAATAAATAATGTCCCATTGTTGGTGTCAGTGAGAGGTATAGTGCCCCATCGTTGGTGTCATTAAGAAGAATAGTGCCCCATTGTTGGTGTCAGTGGGAGGAATAGTGCCCCATCATTGGTGTCAGTGGATTGAATAATACCCCATTGTTGGTGTCAATGGGAGGAATAGTGCCCCATCATTGGTGTCAATAGATGGAATAGTGCTCCATCGTTGATGTCAGTGGGAGGAATAGTCCCTTGTATCAATGGAGGAACAATGCCCCAAGGGCCCGTTAAAGACAAGAAAAGGGCCACGTCAGACCCATGGCCCACTGTTTGGAGACTTGCTTTAAGTGAACAGAAATCTGAATACTCATTGAACAGTCCACATGTGATGTTAATGATGAAGTCTTAAGCTGGCCATAGACGGTTCAAATCTCATCTGGTGCAGCAGTGACTGGCCAAGATATGAACCATGTATGGGCAGGCTGAATGTACTCAAATTGATTAATCAATCAACCTGGGTACAACCAGCCTGTTGAGAGAACACAATGGCTCCATGGGAGGGATTCCCCTATCAACACTAAGGGGGTTATTTACTAAAGGAAAATCCTCTTTGCACTGAAAGTGCACTTGGAAGTAAAATCACTGTAGATCTGAGGGGTACATGCAAGGAAAATAAAAAAACAGAATTTTGCTGGCACACTACTACCTGCCCACTACACTGACCTACCTGACCCCTAAAATGACCAACCTGCCCACTATACTGACCTACCTGACCCCTAAAATGACCTACCTGTCCACTATACTGACCTACCTGACCCTTGCACTGATCTACCTTTCCACTATACTGACCTACCTGACCCCTAAAATGATCTACCTGCCCACTATACTGACCTACCTGACCCCTAAAATGACCTACCTGTCCACTATACTGACCTACCTGACCGATAAAATTAGCTACCTGCCCACTATACTGATCTACCTGACCCCTAAAATGACCTACCTGTCCACTATACTGACCTACCTGACCCCTAAAATGACCTACCTGCCCACTATACTGACCTACCTGACCCCTACACTGACCTACCTGATCCCTAAAATGACCTACCTGCCTACTATAAGGACCTACCTAACTCCTGCACTGACCTACCTGCCCACTATACTGACCTACCTGACCCCTAAAATTACCTACCTGCCCACTATACTGACCTACCTGACCCTTGAACCACATGTCGACCGGGCCATAGCTGAAAGATGGCTACAGCGCGGTTGGCTTATTCTGGGTGGACATCCTTGGGACGTCCTCACAGAGGCGCGCACCCGGGAACATCTGTGACTGCCGGTGTTGTATCATTATCCGTCCCCCATCACGAAGTGTCCGAGGTGTACTGCGCATGCGCAGTACACAGGACACCCTGATTCCGAAAATTGCCGAGGATGAACGGCGCCTGCGCCGTGAGTCCACTTTCAAGCCCCACCATCCAAGTGGACATAGAGTTAGAATATAAAAGAGCCGAGCGCAGCGAGGCCGTGCCCGAAGCGTGGCGAGCAAAGCGAGCCCGCGAGGGGCCCTCTAACTTTGACTAACCCTATGTCCGCTTGGATGGTGGGGGCTTCACCTCGACTCACGGCGCAGGCGCCGCTCATCTTCCGACAATTTCCGAAAGTCTTCTTGATCCGTACTGCGCATGCGCTGCGCATGCGCAGTACACTTCGGACACCTAGTGACAGCCGGACACTTGGTGATAGAACACCGGGTCCGGGGGACCGGCGAATCATGAATCACAGTAAATGGCCGCTGTTAGCGGCCGTTTACCACGTGATCGCTCCGTCAAATGATGGAGCATCACTTGTAAACAAACCGGCGTCATGTCATGATGCTGGTTCCTCATTCCCCTCTCTGTACCGGTGCAGTGTGAGAGGAGAGAGGGAGAGATCGTTTGCAGAGCTGTGGGCACTAAAGATCCAGCCCACAGTGCTGCTTAGTGCCCATATTCTGCCAACACTATGCAATACAATGCAATACTCTGCAATACAATGCCAATACAATGCCAATACAATGCTAATACTATGCAATACTCTGCAATACTCTGCAATACTCTGCAATACTATGCTAATACAATGCCAATACTATGCAATACTCGCCAATACTTGCCAATACTCTGCCAATACTCTGCAATACATTTTAACAGTAACAAAGAATTTATTTATTTTTTTTACCAAATTTTCAGTCTTTTTTGATTTATAGTGCAAAAAATAAAAAACCCAGCGGTGATTAAATACCACCAAAAGAAAGCTCTATTTGTGTGGAAAAAAAGGACAAACATTTCATATGTGTACAGTGTTGCATGACTGAGTAATTGTCATTCAAATTCTGAGAGCGCCGAAAGCTGAAAATTGGTCTGGTTTGGAAGGGGGTTTAAGTGCCCAGTGGTCAAGTGGTTAAGCATTTTTGGAGCAGCACCATTCATCCCTCCCCTCCAAAAACGCTCAAAAAGAAGCTCATGTACCAAATCTTGGCACAGAGCCAGGAGCATTTGCAGTTGCAAATATTTTGCCGAGATTGTACCGCAATTTGTCGCTCGACAATCACCGCAAAATCGCACTGCATTTGGATTGCCATTTAGAAATAATGCCATCGCAAACGCGTTCCGCACTTTGCTGTGATTCTGAATCCAGAACGCCTAGTTATGAATGGAGATTTTAGTAAATTATCCCCATTGTCTCTAAAAACGAAAAATAAATAAAAAAATCTGCCCATGCATGTCAAACCCCAGTGACAGTCACAGCGATCATCTGCATTACCCATTAGGGACTGTTCTCTTTTTATTCTACAGATAGGAGCAATTTTTTTAGCATGCTATAATAAAGTCACCTATGTTAGCAGAGAAGGTGGTAGGTGTAAAAGCTTTCAGTGAAACTGATGTATGCCTGCCTATGGACAGCCTCAGCAGAATAAAAGTCTAATAAGCCGGATGGAAAAGATGACAGCTTCTAGGATTTATTGTCAAAGTTTATTTATTAGAAGCTGATTGGTTACTATGCACAGCTGTACCAGATTCTCTGTGCTCCAGTTTTAGTAAATCCCCCCCCCCCCCCCCCCCTGTGTGTTGCACTGTAGCCCATCAATGACAGTTTGGAGCACAGGGGGTTAAGCCTGTGATTCTCTAGGGTTAGGCTGCGTAGCGTTGGAATTAGCGATGAACATAAAACAACGTGTCGGTACGTGTAAGTTGCCGAGGATTTCTTCTCTTACAAACTGGGAGTTGTGAAGCAGATGCTCCAGCAAATGAAAGCCTAAGCTGCGAGTAATGATGTCAAGGCACGGGGATGGTGGTCCACCTCAGCTCCTCAAGACGACTCACTCCTAACACAATCACACGGTGGGAAGCATGAATTGCGCAGCTCCAGCACATTTCCATTCAGTCAGCCCGGTCCTTTCCACAGGCAGGAAAAGGCTGCTTCCTCTCCTCGTATCCATCAGTGCAGGGCTTGCACTCCCAGGAGCCATCTAATCAGCGGTAAAGTTTGATCCAGGAATGCCTTGTCTATTTCAAGGATGATAACGGCAGAGTGGGAGTCAGAGGGACTACAAACCGTGGGGATAGTGATGATTATTTGTGCTTCTCTAAAGCTTTTACATTTGTTGGGACTCATCGACTTCTCCGAAGGTAAACTTAACACTTCTTCTCTTATTCATTGCTGGGGATCCTACAACACTTTTAATTGCCTCTAAAGACTGTAGGGATCAGTCGTTGCATACTGCTGACTAATAGAAGGCAAAGTTTCCTGTGTTTTGGGAGGAATCCCAATAGTCTAAGTTAGAGTAAAGAGGTACTGAACCCTGAACCCCCAGCAACCGGGCTGGTTATAGGTTACCGCAAGAGCATGCGTTCATAGGATCTCTACGTGGTTGCTTTGGGTCACTTTGCTCATCCCTACAGCTTTGATCGTCCCTACAGCTTTGCTCTTCCCTACAGCTTTGCTCATCCCTACAGCTTTGCTCTTCCCTACAGCTTTGCTCATCCCTACAGCTTTGATCGTCCCTACAGCTTTGCTCATCCCTACAGCTTTGCTCTTCCCTACAGCTTTGCTCATCCCTACAGCTTTGCTCATCCCTACAGCTTTGCTCATCCCTACAGCTTTGCTCTTCCCTACAGCTTTGCTCATCCCTACAGCTTTGCTCTTCCCTACAGCTTTGATCATCTCATCCCTACAGCTTTGCTCATCCCTACAGCTTTGCTCATCCCTACAGCTTTGATCGCCCTACAGCTTTGCTCATCCCTACAGCTTTGCTCATCCCTACAGCTTTGCTCATCCCTACAGCTTTGATCATCCCTACAGCTTTGCTCATCCCTACAGCTTTGCTCATCCCTACAGCTTTGCTCTTCCCTACAGCTTTGCTCATCCCTACAGCTTTGCTCATCCCTACAGCTCTTCACACTGCGTATGCAATGTGATTACAACTAGCCTGTAGATAACCTTTTTGTAGTGGCACGGTTAGGCATTTTTTTTTATTTATTTATCATAGCACCAACAATTTACTCAGCATTTAACATATATTGGGCAGCATAGTGGTTAGCACTTCCATCTGGCAGCTCCAGGGTCATCAGTTTGACTCAACCACACCACTACCTGCATGGAGTTTGCATGTTGTGCCTGTGCCCATGTAGGTTTCCTCTCACTCTCCAAAGACATGCTGGTAGGTTAAATAGCTCCTGTCTAAATTGGCCCTTGTATGTGAATGTGAGTTAAGGGCTGTAGATTGTAAGCTCATTGAGGGCAGTGAATGAACATATATATATATATATATATATATATATATATACACACATACCTTCCCACATTTCTTAAGATGGGAATGAGGGACACCTATCAGCAAACGTATGCAGCCATAGGACACGCCCCTTGCCACGTCCCCATTATGGTGAATTTTACAAAAAAACAAGATTGGTTAAACCCAAAAGTGCTTTTTTTTTTACCACTACTATTCCTTTATATTGGCTTTTGGAATTTACAAATGCAGCAATTTAGAAATCAGATGAAAGGTTTAGTGCTGGAAAACACTTTTTGATAGATAAAAAGTGCATTTTATATACTTCTATATAGATCAGACCAAAATGAGGGACAAATGAGGAGGAATGAGGGACAGAGGGACATTGCTCCAAATCAGGGACAGTCCCTCGAAATCAGGGACAGTTGGGAGCTATGTATATATATGTAAAGTGCTGCATAATTTGTTAGTACTCTATAAGTAATAAGAATAAGTCCTTGCCCTCAAGGAGCTTACAATCTAAGGTCCCTACCTCAAATGCATACATACACATATTAGGAACAATTTAGACAGAAGCTGATTCTACCAGCATGTCTTTGGAGTGTGGGAGGAAACCAGAGTTTCCAGAAGGAGAACATGCAAACTCCATGCAGGTAGTATTCTGGTTGTAATTCAGACCGATGACCCTAGCATTGTGGTATAAGTGATGCTCACTAAGCCACTTTATGTTAGATGCTTACTATCTAAGGTCCATACCTCACATGCATACATACTAGGAACAATTTAAACAAGAGCCAATTAACCTACCGGCATGTCTTTGGAGTGTGGGAGGAAACCAGAACATCTGGAAGGAGAATATGCAAACTCCATGCAGGTAGTGTTCTGGTTGGGATTCATACCAATGACTCTAACGCTTGAAGGTATGAGTGCTAACCACTAAGCCACATGATTTTAGTTGCGATTAAATGTAGTTGGTTCCAAGCATCCACTACTCTTTCAAAATAATGTTATGTATCATCTTTATAGCAGTAAGGTAAATGGTAGTTTTTTTTTTTTTTTTTAACCACTTCAGCCCCGGAAAGGATTTACCCCCTTCCTGACCAGAGCGCATGTTGCGATTCGGCACTGCGTCGCTTTAACTGACAATTGCCCGGTCTTGCGGCGCTGTACCCAAACGTCTTTTTTTACCACCACAAATAGAGCTTTCTTTTGACGTTATTTGATCACTTCTGCAGTTTTTATTTTTTGCGCTATAAACAAAAAAAGAGTTACAATGTTGAAAAAAAAGCAATATTTTTTACTTTTTTTTACTATAATAAATATCCCAAAAGAATATATAAAAAAACGAATTTGTTCCTCAGTTTAGGCCGATATGTATTGTTCTACATATTTTTGGTAAAAAAAAATCACAATAAGCGTATATTGATTGGTTTGCGCGAAAGATATAGCGTCTACAAAATAGGGGATAGATTTATGGCATTTTTATTATAATTTTTTTTTTATTAGTAATGGCGGCGATCTGCGATTTTTATCATGACTGCGACTGCGATCAGTGCTATAAAAATGCACTGATTACTGTGTAAATGTCACTGGCAGGAAAGGGGTTAAACACTAGGGGGCGATCAAGGGGTTAAATGTGTTCCCTCAGTATATTCTAACTGTAGGGGGATAGGCTCACTAGAACGTGACAGAGATCACTGCTCCCAATGACAGGGGGCATTAGATCTCTGTCATGTTGCTAGGCAGGACAGGGAAATGCCTTGTTTACATAGGCATCTCCCCGTTCTGCCTCTCCGTGTCACGATCGCAGGCCACCGGCGGACATCAAGTTGACGGGAGATGCGGGCTCGCTCACGCGGCATATGCGTGCACCTCAGCAGATGCACGTGCCGCCGGTGGCGCACGCATGCCCACTAGTCCGCGATTTAAAGGGGACGTACAGGTATGCCCATTCGCGCAGACATGCCGCTGTGCTGACATATATCGTTGTGCGCTGGACGGCAAGCGGTTAAGTATTTGCTTATGCAAGATCTAGCTCTGCTGGAGCACACACTTGAGGAAAGAAGGAGCACTATGGCTCAGTCATTATCACTTCTGCCTGGCACCACTGGGGTCCTTGGTTCCAATCCTGACCAGGACACTATCAGAATGGCGTTTGCATCTTTCTCCCTGTGCTTGCATAGGTTTCCTCCCACACTCCAAAGACATGCTGGTAGGTTAATTGTCTCCTGTCTTAATTATCCATAACCTGTGCATGGGAAATAGGGACCTTGAATTGAAAACTCCTTGAGGGCGAGGACCGATGCGAGTGCACAGGATGTAAAACACTTTTAGTTTTAATTGCTGGCACTATATAAATGCCTGATAATGATAAGCATAGGTTAAAGCGGAGTTCCACCCATAACATTTACTTTACAGAAAAAAAAATTATAGTCCTTCGGCAACAACAATTGGACATTTTTTTTTTTTTACTCACCCCTTCTTCACTTCACTTCTTTGGGGTCTCCTGTATTCTGCCTCTTCAGCTCCACAGTGATTTACGTCATTTCCCTCAGCGTCTGTGCTCGCTAGGGCTCCTGGGAGATGTGCGTCATTCTTTCTCAGGAGTCAGTGGGCGGCGCCAAGGGCTCTCATTGATGCGATGTGTGCTTACTGCGCATGCGCGAGAACGGGTGGTGCATGCTGGTTATTCAGCAGCACCGTAAACCCGGAAGTTTATGCTTGTTGGCTTCGCCTCCCCAAGTGGGAATGCCCGAGCAGGGGGAATATAAGGTATGTTTTTTAATAAAATACTAACAAAAGTGGCGCTAGTTACGAGCCTAACAAATGCAACATTAGCATAATATGATAGTAACAGATTGAATTAAAGAAAAATAATCATATATGTGGTTGGAACTTCACTTTAATTGTCAGAATTTAGGATTTAGATATATAGCCTAACATTTAACAAATATTTGATATAGTAGGTCCGGCAACATTTATAGTGTTGGGCTAATATGTCTGGCCAGGCTGTTAAAGTGGAAGTAAACCCCCCTATCGTTTTCAGCCAAGGAAGCTGCCATCTTTGTCTCTGTTTAATCTTCAACTGCCACAGTGCTGCACATGTGATCCGTTATGACACCAGCCATTGGATGGTTTGACTGTTTGGTTGAGAGCACAGCCAATGTGCCGTTAGCATTCCCGGCATACCTTTTTTTTAAACTGTTAAATCGATGGGTTTACTTCCGCTTTAAAGTATCCTGTGGTTGTGCCCTTATCCATGGTGCTGAATGGAAAAATATTGTCTTGGGGGTTAATCTGACGCTTTATACCTTCCCCTGCACTTGTCTGCATCATTTTCCCCATACAAACAGCCTCCTATGTGTCAGCCTTTCCTTGATAGCAAGCAAAATTTCAAGTTTTCCTATTGGGCCAATCGATAATCCAACAGCCTGAACAAGGATACAGACCGATGCTGAAAAGTATGTTTTTCCTGCCCTGACATAACCTATTAAATCTGCCAGAAGGGGGTATTAAACTGTAATGAAATGTAAATAACCTATGATAAATATTTAATTATGTTATATTCAAAGTACATTAGACACACTGGTCTATACACATTGATTTTGTTATCATCAATTCATTGATCTGATGTCAGAGATAATTGTTTCAAACGACATGGACACCAAATGTTATTGGAAGTGCTTTGATTAATTTGTTTTTCGAGCCGGAGATTACAAAAACATCTCTTCCTGCATGATGATGTTGTTCAAGATGATATCAGATCAAAAGATCTCTTAAAGCAGAACTAAACCCATCAATTTAATGGTTTTAAAAAACAGGTACGTTCCGGGCACATGCCAGGAATGTAACAGCCCCATTGCAGATCAAACAAAAGCCAAGATGGCAGCTTCCTTGGCTAAAAAGGATAGGAGGGTTTAGTTCCGCTTTGAGTGAACTACTGGCAGAACAGTGAACATTTTCCACTTAATTTACTCATTCGTTCGGTGTCCATTTATAAAGCCAAGATGAGCTGCGATCTTGATGATCAGTGCCATGATAAGGTCATCTGGAGTGCAGGGTGAAGATGCCAAATGGCACCCCTCCCCACTCCCAAAATGTATGAGTATCAAGTGTCAGCAAAAATCCCCCCCCCCCAAAAAAAATTGTCCACTAATCTTCCCACTTACCCCCTAAACATCAAGTCCCTTAGCAAGGCAATATTGTCCCCAAGCAAAAATTCTCCAGCACTCCAGATGTTCCAGCTTAAATCCTCTCCCTCCCCAAATCCCTCCTCCTAGCACAAATGCTCCACCCCAAAAATGTCCCCTCTGAGCATGAATCCTTTACCTCCCTCCAAATTGCCCACTCCCAGCACAAATCCCCCCCCCCCCCAAATTTCCCCTCCTAGCACAAATCCCCCTGAATGATCCCTACTAGCACAAATGCCCCCTCCCCTTACCATTTCCTAACACAAATCCTCCCTCCAAAGCACCCCTTCTAGCAGAATCCCTCAAATCTCCACCTTGCCCGGGGCAGCTGCCCCTCCTGCCCACCCCTTGTCTCGACCTTGAAGATGATTGCAGGTTGCAGATGATCTCAGATCATTAACACTGAAGAAATGGCTGCAATCCAAGATCCATCAAAATTATTTTTTGAACATCCCAAGTGTTACAGACAGTTCAAATGGTAAACGCGTTTCACACACTAACAGGTGCGCTTATTCATAATAAATAATGAATAAGGTAATGAATAAGCACACCTGTTAGTGTGTGAAACGCGTCTACCATTTGAACTGTCTGTAACACTTGGGATGTTCGTTTATTAAATAAGAATTTGGATGGATCTTGGAGTGCAGCCATTTCTTCAGTGTTGATCGTATGTGGAGGCGAGCCGAGGCGGGCACCCGTTATATCATTAGGCTTCCTGTCTCACCTGGAGCAGCGAGTTCTTTTGTTTGGATATCTCAGCTCATTAGCGGTTTATGAAACTGAGATGATCATCTCAGCACACAGAGAATCTGTCATTGACAGAGACGGCCAGTTTATGAGGGTACGATCTGGGCACCTCACTAGCAGACTTCTCCCTCCCAGATGCTCCACCCCAGAGGTGGAGAATTGGGGAGAGAAGAGAGAATACCTGGAGAACTGACTTCCTTCTTCCTCAATCAGACCCCCCAAGACAGTAAAAAAGCCCCCCCCCCCCGCCTTGCACAAGCCCCCCAAAACTATATATATATCTATATGTATTTATGTAGATAAAACAATATATATATATATATATATATATATATATAGATATATGTATATGAGAGAGGGAGAGAGATTATATATTTTTATATATATATATATATATATATATATATATATATATATATATATATATATACATATATACTCGAGTATAAGCCGAGTTTTTCAGCACATTTTTTTGTGCTGAAAATGCCCCCCTCGGCTTATACTCGAGTCAAGCACTTTTCTGCAGCCGAGAATGACATTTTCCGAACCAACTTTGGGGCCCCTGTATCTCGGGGCCACTTGGTGCTAGGAACCCCAAATTTGGTGTGCAGACCCAGTGGAACTAGCACTACAACTGGCTAGCTGGGGTTCCTAGCCCCAAGTGGCCCCGAGATACCCTAGCCCCGAGGGGCCCAAAAGTTGGTTCGGAAAATGTCATTCTCTGCTGCAGAAAAGTGCTTGACATGCTTGCACACTAAATTTGGGGTTCCTAGCACCAAACTCGGTAAACTGTGTCCATCTGCAGCAATGTCATTTCAGGTCCCTTTGGTTGCAGCTAGGGGGCATCTAGGAACCCTTAACTACCGAGTTTGAAGTTTGGGGGACCTGTGGCTGCAAATGGGCACAGTGAGGCATGCAAATGACCATTGTTGACCCTCTTTTCCACTTACAGTAGCGGCGCATTTCTCACCCTAGGCTTATACTCCAGTCAATGCGTTTTCCCAGTTTTTTGTGGTAAAATTAGGTGCCTCGGCTTATATTCGGGATGGCTTATACTCGAGTATATACGGTATATATATATATATATATATATATATATATATTTATAGTGTGTGGGGGGACTTTAACTGTATTATTTTATTAATAAAAGTTGTAGTGTGAGGTACTGAAGAGAGCAGTCTCCTCTGAGAATGCCCACGTGCTCAGCAGCGGTAATTCACCACTGCTTAATAAACGGACACCTCTGTGTTTTACTGATTTTCTGTTACTGTAATCTCGCTACATCTTGCAAGATTATCGGAACAGGAGGCATTCTCCACAGTTCAAAGCATTTGTAGATCGCTTCATAAATAGGCACTCAAAAGAGAGCAATCTCTGAGAATGCCGGAGAACTCAGCAGCAGTTATTTTCCGCTGAATGATAAACGGACACTTTTATTGTTAACTGAATTTCATTAAATTAGTTGAAAGGGGTTCAAATATTACCATGACATGGTTGATGTGCTAGCTTGGATAAAAAAAAGTTGATTCAAATTAGTTGAAAGGAGTTAAAAAGTTCCCAAACTGATCAATACAGGCATACCCCACTTTTAAGTATGCAATGGGATTTATTTACTAAAGCTAGAAAGTGCAAAATCAGGCTCATTTCTGCATAGAAACCAATGAGCTTCTAACCCCAGCTTGTTCAATTAACCACTTTCAGACCGGACCAATTTGCAGCCAAAGGACCAGGCCCCTTTTTGCGATTCGGCACTGCGTCGCTTTAACTGACAATTGCGCGGTCGTGCGACATGGCTCCCAAACAAAATTGAGGTCCTTTTTTTCCTACAAATAGAGCTTTCTTTTGGTGGTATTTGATCGCCCCTGCGGTTTTTATTTTTTGCGCTATAAAACAAAAAAGCGACAATTTTGAAAAAAAAAACGCATTATTTTTTGCTATAATAAATATCCCCCAAAAATATATAAAAAAACATTTTTTTCCTCAGTTTAGGCCGATACGTATTCTTCTACATATTTTTTGTAAAAAAAATCGCAATAAGCGATTATTGATTGGTTTGTGCAGAAGTTATAGCGTTTACAAGATAGGGGATAGTTTTATAGCATTTTTATTAATAATTTTTTTTTATTAGTAATGGCGGCGATCAGCGATTTTTATTGTGACTGCGACATTATGGCGGACACATCGGACATTTTTGACACATTTTTGGGACCATTGTCTTTTATACAGCAATCAATGCTATTTAAATGCATTGATTCCTGTATAAATTACACTGGCAGTGAAGGGGTTAGCCAGGGGGTGGCAGTGTAGGGGTTAAGTATGCCTAGGGGTGTGTTTCTTACTGTGGGGGGGCGTGGCTGTCAGCTAGTGAATGCTGATCTCTGCTCCAATCACAGGGAGCAGAGATCGACGTCACTAGTTGCTAGGCAGAACGGGGAGATGCTGTCTATTTCCGCATCTCCCCGTTCTGCCTTCCCGTGAGACGATCGCGGGTGTCCCCGCGGCGATCGAGTCTGCGGGACCCGCGACCAGCCTCACGGGGGTCCCGACCGGCACGGGAGCGCGTCGCTCCCGATGGCACGGACGGCATTAAGGAGGGACTTATATATACGCCCTCCTGCCTGTCTGTGCCATTCTGCCGACGTATATCGTCGTGCGCCGGTCGGGAACCGGTTAAGCTTTGGTAATAAAACCTGGAAGCTGATTGGTTTCTATGCAGAAGGGAGCCTGATTTTGCACTTTTCAGCTTTAGTAAATAAACCCCATTGTGTACTTATAAGTGGGGTATGCCTGTATTTGCTAGCTTGAATAGGAATCTCGAAGCATTTTTTTTCATCGAATGATGAGATCAATAAATGTATGGCCAACCTAAGAACAGATCTAGCTAGATAGGTTAAGACAGAATCTGCCAATACAGAGCATCTGTATACCACACACATGCATGAAATGTTCAATACAGCACAAAGACATAACGTTCTATTTAAAAGGCCTTTAAATCCGCTATATTCAGTATAACCACAATTAGATAAAAGCACAGGATCAAATTTAGGTGAAATTCTATGTCTACTTTTGTCGATAGCCAACAAGGTACAGCTCTCTGCTTCTTATTAAGATAAGGAAAACCACTGATAGACTGATAGAGCATATTTTTTTTATCTTCATACCAACTGCGACACTCTCTTGATGATAAAACCGAGATCATAATTAGAACGTCTTGTTTGCTAACGCTTCCTGTGTTATAAATCAATGGAGGTAAATAATGCCATCATCCACGCTTTTATTACAAGGACAGACTTTATTATGTATAAAAGAAACCGCAGAAATATGTACTTTTATTATGCGTGATGTGTACTTTCTGCAGTGTATTTGAAGTTTCACTACAATAAATTGATATTATTGTCACAGACTGACAAGCAAATCAGGAAATCGGTATCTTTTGTATGTCGTATATCACATTATTGCTTTTACTAAATTCAGAGAACTTTCCACGTTGCGAAATTGCGACATCACTGAAGATAATGACATCACAAAGTAATCAATAAAGTAATTGATTCTTCGAGTTATGCTTTCTTTTTTTTTTTTTTTTTAATTCTTTATTTCTCCAAAGGGATACATTACAGACAAAATATACATTACTTCAACCATTTGTATTTAC
>CM053026.1:684964985-684991008 GCA_028564925.1 Lithobates sylvaticus | reverse complement strand
AGATTTTTACATACTGTCCCTGGTTTTACTGAGGCTAGCAACCCTGATGGGGCCCCCTAGTGGCCCGGGGCCCTCGGGAAGTGCCCGAGTGGCCGAATGGTCAGTCCGCCCCTGTCCCCTCCTGAAGACTCCTGGGATGTATGACATCATTTTGGCCAGAAAGTAATAAATAGTAAATATAAGTTATGAATAAGCATTAAAAAAAAAAAGTTTAAAACAAGTAAATATGATATACTTTCCTATCTATTTACTAATGCTAGCAGCATGAGGATAATTAAAAATAGTCAATGTTGACTGAGAGATTTAAGTTACACTTTAAACTGGCCATACTAACTGAAATTCCCACTGGAATTCAATTTTCAATCAGTGTGTGGGCTCCATGGCTCAACAGAAGTCAATTGTTTAATCAATAAATGAAAATGTGCATGGCCCCTTTCACACTGACAGGCCAATTGTGTTCGCCTGTAAGTTTTTCAGGCAGATTTGACTGGATCATCCTTTGCTCTCTATGGAGCGGCTGATGACACCCGCCCACATCCGATCCGATACTGTCCGCTAAAACCAGATGCATGGGGATCGGTTTCCCATCTGGTGGATCGGATGACAGTCGAATGGAAACAGACAGGAAGTCCGTTTCACTCCGACCCCCTGATACAGAACAATAGTCTGTGTTCATGTCTGCTCTGCATGAGCGGACACAGACCTGTCATCTGCCTACTCATTGGGGGCCAGCAGGGGAGATCCCTGGCTGAACAGGCAGACTCTGCCAGTGTGAAAGAGGCCTTATGCCGAGTACACACGGTCGGAATTCTCGTCGGAAAAAGCTCTGATGGTTTTCCCGTCGGAATTCCGACAGAATTTAGCTCAAACTGTCTTGCCTACACACGGTCACACCAAATTCCGACGGTCAGTAACACAGCGGCATAAAACACATTCGACAGCACTATAAAAGGGAAGTTTAATGCTTCCGAGCATGCGTCGAATTGTTTCCGAGCATGCGTCGGAATTTTGCGTGTCGGAATTGCCTACACACGATCGGAAAATCCGATAGAAAGGTTTTCCGTCGGAAAAATTAAGAACAGGTTCTCAATCCAAAGTCCGTCGGAAATTCTGACAGAAAAAGACCGATGGGCATACACACGGTCGGAAAATCCGATGAAAAGCTCCCATCGGACTGTTTCCATCGGAAATTCCGACCGTGTGTACGCCGCATTAGTGCTGCTCTATGTATATATGTACTAACAAAAAAGGGGATAAGGGAACATCAAGTGAGAGTGTCTCATGATACACCTAAAATCTCTTCTAATCCTGCTAGCCCGGTATGGGCAGTGTCACTCTGGTCAAAACGATGTCATATCATACAAAAAAAAACTGGTGTGTTCCTGTCTAGACAGGCAGGAACCAGATGACCAAAAGAGTGTCACAACATGCAAGGATGAAGATAGTAATGCAAAAAAGTAATTTATTGTAAATACAACAAGAATATTAACACATTATTCCACGATGGGAACATTAAAAGTCATTGACATGCGCAGCTGAATAACACCCAATGGAAATACCATGCCAAATAAATCCTGGATGTGACGACAAAAGGGACAAAAATAACACAAAACAAAATAAACAAACAACATGTAACAATGCGTCCGGACGCCGGAAATCTATGTGTGGGTATCCCTAATGCCCCGTACACACGGTCGGAAATTCCGACCACAAAATCCGACGGATTTAGTCCGACACTGGTGTTGCATACACACGGTCGGACAAAGTTGTCGGAAAATCCGATCATCCTGAACGTGGTGACTTTCGTTGCGTACGACGGGACTACGTAGAGGCTAGTAGCCAATAGCTTTGGTCTTGTAATGTGATCTGAGCATGCGTGGCACTTTGTCCGTCGGAATTCGCTACACACGATCGGAAAAAGTCCGATAGGACTGTGTTGTCGGAAAATTTGAGAGCAGGAGATAAAACTTTGTCCGTCGTAAAATCCGACGGAAAAAGTCCGATGGAGCCTACACACGGTCGGAATTTCCGACAACATTGTCCGATAGGACATTTTCCGTCGGAAAATCCGACCGTGTGTATGGAGCATAACTCGTCAATTGACGTGTGTATGGAGACAAAACTGTCTATTAGTGGGGGTATCCACACAGAGGTCCCGGAATGACTCGAGCCTGTGTAAGATGGGGAGAAAAGAAGAAAACAAGAGGGGCGGAGGAGGGATGGGCAGTATGGAGAACTGATTGGAGAGCTAAATGGATCTAATGCAGATGCTATATTGAAAAGGAAAACCGTTATTCCGGAAAGTCTCAATGTTCAAAGATAGATACTTCATCTGCTATGATTCATTGAAGATTGCACACCAACTTTGCAGGGTAGCACGGATGTTAATAGGGGATGCTATCAGGACCTGTAGTAAAAGTCTATAGCAATAAGTCATCTGAGATGGTCACTATCAGGTATTCACTCCCCCATAAATAGGATGATGTCCATATAGTATGGGATACACGACTAATGCGTGGCTGAAGTATGTACATATACTGCTCCTATATTGGAATTTAAAAAAAAAATAGGTTGAAATTAGCCATACGATACCCAATCCTTATCCGCTGAGATGATGCATCAAATATTGGCATTTAGGGGGGAGGAGGGAAGTGACGATCCCATGTGAACAAAATCCTGTATTGGGTCTCTTGATTGGAGGGGTTTTTTACCAGGTGTACTGCAAATGCTTTGCTATGGTCTGCTCTGCTGGATAGCGTATGAATACACTGACCGCTGTTCCCCTTGTATCGTATATATCCACCTTAAATAGGTATGTACTCTGTTCGGGTGCTTATTTTAGGTCTCCGTCAGGTCTCCGTCCTCCATTCCATGTCTCCGGATCTCCAAAAGCTCAAACCCAGCCGAGATTATCTTCCGGGACGCGAGGCGGCGTCACGTGGCGCTATGACATCAACGCGTTTCGCTATGGATGTGGCGTAGCTTCGTCTGGATCTATGTATATATGTACATACACAATCAAGCATGACAATCGTAAATGAAGATCATATGTGTTATATACATAGTGCAGCACTAATTTCTTGTTATGGTCTAATGCATACATGGTTGTGTCTGCGACTTTGTTTATTATATTTTTTAAGATTTATATTTTGATGTTCAAAATTATTTGTTGGATTTAGTTGTTTAAAGTGGTTTTAAACGCTGTTACACCACTTGTACCTACAGGTAAGCCTATAATAAGGCTTACCTGTAGGTACTGTAAATATCTCCTAAACCTGCACGGTTTAGGAGATATTTACCACATACGCTTGCGCCGACGTTGTCAGCACATGCGCACTAAAGAAACTGTTCGATCGTGCCATTTCTAAAAGGCCTGTGCCATGACTGGCGGCTCCCGCGTGCATGCCTTTGTCTTGCAGGGGTTTTTTTTTGTGTTTTTTTGGGGGGTTTATAACCACTTTAAAGGAGAAGTCCAGCTCGTTTGGACTTCTCCTGTGGATCACAAGAGTGCAGTTCGTTTTGCACTCCTGTGACCCGTTTTCAGCAGACAGCGGGCTGAAGTCCGATCTCTGCTGACGTCACAGAAATCAGTCCAGGCTCCGCGTCATCCTGATCCGCCAGGTGCGTGGACCGACACCCGTCTCAGGCTCTCAGCGAGCCGCTCCACAGCCCAGCGCTCCAGTGAGCGAGGAGGGAGAAGAGCAGAGAGCTGTGACTGACAGCAGCTCTCTGCTTGGGGAGCTGTCAGAACCGAGCGATCGGCTGTGTTTGATCGATTGGTTCTCAGTGCAGAGGTGCCAGGGGACAGATGCAGCATCCGACCGATGCTGCAACCACCGAGGTAAGTATGATTCTAAAAAAATAAAATAAATCCTTTACGTCTCTTTTAATCAAATTCTATCGAAGAGGCACATTGAAAACTTTTCCATTGATCAGCAGCTGCAGCCAATCAGCTGCAGCTGCTGATCGGTGTATTCTGGTAGTAACAGAAAATAATAATTATAATAACATAATAATAAAATAATAAAATAACTCCTACAGCTTAATAAATTGACCCTTATAGCACAAAGTTACCACACTCCTAGTACCATGAACAATGAACGGCGGGACTGCAAGTAGACCCATGTCCCAGCCATATTCCTTGAGTGACTGATGTGTGCTCATCCCCCTATGCACTGCAGGCAAGAAAATATATGAGCAATTCCCCAGGAATCGGATCTGTTTTATCTTAGTGGACAAATCATGAAAACATAAACGGTTATGGTAAGGGCACAACCTCATCTTCCACTCTGTATGTATTGTCCCAGCAAGAGTGGTATTGTTAAAGAGTGGAGCGGCTTTTCATGCATCATTTAATAGCCTATATAGATGGCATCGAAACCACTCAAAGGAGAGGAGGAACCAAATATCAAAAAATAAAAGGCTACAATTATTAGTCTTGCCAAGCAGCATGGCTATTACAAGATGAAACTGTAATTAAACATAATGGTCAGGTGTCTTTTTCCAGTCTCCATGGTTATGTAGTTGGTGACAGTAATGACAGTGCGCTCACACTTCACACTGAACGTATCATGACATAAATTCAATCTACTGTAAAAGAAAAGTAAATACAGGAGCGATTGGGTGAAAGAATCTTCACATCAATTTTCACGTATCATCTGAATTTATTCAAAGCCACTGAATGTATATACTGACTAGACAACAAAATAACCCCAAAATGCAGTATACAATTTATTGATTAATCTGCTTTGATCCATCAGGTAAAGTGCAAAACATGCTGCCCTGTTATCTATGTATATACAGTATATCACAACAAAAATGATGAAATGCTATTGCAGATCCTTACTTGCTTCTGTTCTGTAGATACTAAAGTACCCCATTCATGATACTCATTTTAATTTTTCATGAGGTTCTGCCTGTACTACAATCATTTGATCAGTCCCAGTATTGTGATCAGTAGTGCTTTTTTTCAGCTGGAACTTGGTGGAACTCAGTTCCACCACCTCTGGCTTAGGCCTTCTGCTCCCTTATTACCACTATAACTTGTAAACACAAAGTCCGGCTTCTGTGTTTATCAGTGACAGCTTATCTCCCAACAGCTCCCACAGATCTAATCTCCTTAGGATGGGCACAAGGGATATGAAGGTGCCCGGGGTGCAGTGTAGATTCCAAAACCCCTACTGGATGATCTCCCTGCAAGTGATAGAGGCAGAGCCACCTACAGTGTATGGGGAGGTACTAGAGCTGGCTGGGTGCTTCAACTTAGTACAGCAACACAAGTAAGACATGTGGTGGAAGATGGTGGAGCTTCTAAGGAGGGATGGGGAAGATGGGGGCAGTGGAAGGGGGGTTGCATGCAGAGGCCAGAGCTGAAGAGGAGTGAAAGTGAAATGTGGATAGGGGGTTCAGAGTTAAACAGCTGTGAAAGAAGGCAAAGTGCACCCCTGAACTCTGCACTCTGTATGCAGAGCACCCCTCAACTCTGAACAATGTACGCAGCACACCCCTGAACTCTGCACTCTGTATGTACCCCCCCCCCCCTTCAACTCAACACTCTGTACATAATGCACTCCTTGTATTTAATGCAAATTTAAGACCCTTCCACTGTAAGTGAAATTTGACCACACCATTTGATACAATGTGGAGGGTGTGTGTGGGGGCGAGGGGGGTTTTGAAGTGTTGTGGTTGAGTTCCTGCACCTATTTTCTGAGAGAAAAAAGCCCTGGTAATCAGAATGAATTCTTCCCCCTTCAGCATTCCTCTCTGGGTCCATGCTACTTAGGTAAAGCTCCCAGGGTAATTAACCTGAAAAAATTTCCAGGGATGCCATATTTGAGAGGAAAGAAGAACGGTTACTTCTAATAACATGAAATTATGTAGTGATCAACATACACCGTATAATGGCTGCTTGTGCAAATTAAAGTGATATTAACCACTTGCTTACTGGGCACTTAAATTCCCCTTCCTACCCAGACCAATTTTCAGCTTTCAGCACTGACACACTTTGAATGACAATAGAGCTTTATTTTGGTGGTATTTAATCACAGCTGGGGTTTTTATTTTTTGCTAAACAAACAAAAAAGAATGGAAAATTAAAAAAAAAAAAAAAATGTTTCATAGTTTGTTATAAAATTTTGCAAACAGGTAATTTTTCTCCTTCATTGATATGCGCTGATGAAGTGGCACTGGTGGGCACTGATAGGCTGCACTGGTTGGCACTGATAGGCTGCACTGATGGTCACTGATAGGCACAGTTAAGGCAGCACTGATAGGCACACATAAGGCGGCACTGATGGGGACAGATAAGGCGGTACTAATGGGCACAGATAAGGCGGCACTGATGGCCACTGATAAGATGGCACTGATGGGCCCTGATGGGTGGCACTGATGGACACTGATAGGTACCGCTGATAGATGGCACTGATGGGCAGTGATAGGTGGCACTGATAGGCACTGATGGGCACTGATGGGCACTGGTAGGTGACACTGATGGGCACTGGTAGGTGGCACTGATGGGCAGCACTGTTGATGAGGCACTGGTTGTGGGCACTGATGGGTGGCACTGTGGGCACTGATGGGTGGCGCTGGTGGGCACTGGTAGGCGGCACTGTTGTGTACTGTTGGCACTGGCAGGTGGCACAGGTGGGCACAGATGAGCTGGCGGCAGCTCTCCGTGATCGGGACTGATGTCCCTCTCACAGCCGCCGGTTATTGGCTTTTTTTTTCTCCTCGCGCTGTCCATAGCCTACTCTACTGAGAGAAAGCTGGTTTGAAGGTGATGTCCATAGCCCTATCTCGGGAGGGGGTGTGACTCTGTAGGTGATGTCAATAGACCAATCTTAGAAGAAGATGCAGCTCTTCAGATGATGTCCATAGCCCAATACGAGGAGAGGATGCAGCTCTGTAGATAATGTCAATAGCCCAATCCTACAAGAGAGTGCTGCTCTGTAGATAATGTCCATAGCCTACTCTACTGAGAGAATGCTGGTTTGAAGGTGAAGTCCATAGCCCTATCTCGGGAGGGGGTGTGACTCTGTAGGTGATGTCAATAGACCAATCTTAGGAGAAGATGCAGCTCTTCAGATGATGTCCATAGCCCAATACTAGGAGAGGATGCAGCTCTGTAGATAATGTCAATAGCCCAATCCTACAAGAGAGTGCTGCTCTGTAGATAATGTCTCAAGCCTAGTCTACTGAGAGAAAGCTGGTCTGAAGGTGAAGTCCATAGCCCAATCCCAGGAGGGGATGTGGCTGTGCAGGTGATGTCAATAGACCAATCTTAGGAGAAGATGCAGCTCTTCAGATGATGTCCATAGCCCAATACTAGGAGAGGATGCAGCTCTGTAGATAATGTCAATAGCCCAATCCTACAAGAGAGTGCTGCTCTGTAGATAATGTCCATAGCCTACTCTACTGAGAAAAAGCTGGTCTGAAGGTGAAGTCCATAGCCCAATCCCAGAAGGGGTGTGGCTCTGCAGGTGATGTCAATAGACCAATCTTAGGAGAAGATGCAGCTCTTCAGATGATGTCCATAGCCCAACACTAGGAGAGGATGCAGCTCTGTAGATAATGTCAATAGCCCAATCCTACAAGAGAGTGCTGCTCTGTAGATAATGTCCATAGCCTACTCTACTGAGAGAAAGCTGGTTTGAAGGTGAAGTCCATAGCCATATCTCGGGAGGGGGTGTGACTCTGTAGGTGATGTCAATAGACCAATCTTAGGAGAAGATGCAGCTCTTCAGATGATGTCCATAGCCCAATACGAGGAGAGGATGCAGCTCTGTAGATAATGTCAATAGCCCAATCCTACTAGAGAGTGCTGCTCTGTAGATAATGTCCATAGCCTACTCTACTGAGAGAAAGCTGGTTTGAAGGTGAAGTCCATACCCCTATCTTGGGAGGGGGTGTGACTCTGTAGGTGATGTCAATAGACCAATCTTGGGAGAAGATGCAGCTCTTCAAATGATGTCCATAGCCCAATACTAGGAGCGGATGCAGCTCTTTAGATATCGTCAATAGCCCAATCCTAGAAGAGGGTATAGTTAAATAGAGGCAGAAAAATAAAAGCTGTAACCGGCGGCATATAAGGGCAGAGCACCCCTAAGACAGTGAGAATTGAAGGGACTCTAGGCTAAAACTGACAATCTTGTTTTACTGAGCTCAAGTAGCAGCTGTCAGAACCTCACTTTAAATTACATTCAGAAGCCGCCGTTAACTCTGCAAGTCTTTAATGTTGTTGAAAAGATGCCTGACAATGTTTCATAGAGTAGAGATGAGAATAGCAATTTTATTAAAATGACACACTGAGCGCACAGTAATCGAGTGCATTTGATTTTTATCTGCATGCTCCTGTGCCAGTGCTGATAAATAATAATTAATTTCAGAGTTGTTGGGGGGTAGGTTAAACTTTCAATGTCAAAATAAATCAGCGAATAAGATGTCTCTCCATTACTTTCACTATCTTTCACCTG
The DNA here is from genome assembly GCA_028564925.1 of Lithobates sylvaticus. NCBI lineage: Eukaryota > Metazoa > Chordata > Amphibia > Anura > Ranidae > Lithobates > Lithobates sylvaticus. The sequence goes on along the minus strand of CM053026.1, from coordinate 684,982,537 downwards.
GCGGAAGTGAACCGCAATAGATTTCCTTATCTTTGCATCGTAGAAAGTTGTAAAGGAAATCTAATCTGTTATATGATTTCAGCTGTGCCATGCAGGAATATGAACATCTATTTTAGGAGTGTTTCTGTTAATTTATTATATAATATTGCAGTGCTCTGATATATCGCACTATAACTGCTGGTCTGCAGCAGCTGGAAGTGAAACTTTGGAATAAATCATGTGATCTCTTGGCAGCTGTCTTTCTTTTTTTAAGTCATCTTTAAGTCTTCATATCACATTATCTATATTATTATACAGGATTTTTATTGCACCAACAGTTTGCACACCACAAACGAATGGGAAACAGTGAAGTTACAGTATAATTCAAGACAAGATTGTTAGGAGGACCCTGCTCATGAGAGGATTACATACATTAAGGGCAGGTCATACAAAAGGTAATAATTATGGGGTATTCTTTGTTCTAGCCAGTAAAAAAGCCAAAGACAGACCGTATAGGAGATAAATGTTGGTATAGGGAGTTCCAAAGGATGGGAGAGGCTCTGAAGAAGTTCTGTAAGTGATGGTCCCAAAAATATTTCTGAATTTGTCACGGACACTGCATAATGTTCTTTGTTCGCCGAACAACCAAAGTTCGGCCCAAACTTATGCTCAGGCCGAACCGTTGCCCATCCCTAGTCCTAAGTATCTCAACTGTGCTTTCAGCTGTTTGCCACACGTGTACTTTGAGCGTTTTTTATGGCGTTTTGTTGTGTGTTTTTGTGCAATATTTTTAAACACTTTAAGGATTTATCCCCTTAATGAGCAGGCCATGTTTTGCGATACGGCACTGCGTTGATTTAACTGACAATTGCTTGGTCGTGCGGCGTTGTACCCCAAAAAAATTGGTGTCCTTTTTTACCCCACAAATAGAGCAGGGATGGCCTGTCCATTAAGGGCGCACGGGCACCGCCCCCCTCTCCATCGCTGCCTCACCTATCGATGTGTTCAGCCCCTTTCAGGACACCGGCACATGGATTCCAATGCGGATGGGCTGTTTTTTTGAAGCACAGGCTCTTATAGGCTTAAATATAGTAGAGCTGCACAATTAATCGTTAAAAAATTGTGATCTCGATTCAACCCCCCTCACGATTTCTATTGCATAGTTTCCTGATTCTTTCATGCAACAAGTGTAGAGATTTCTCTGCTCACTCAGCTGTCAATGGAAAAAAAAAAACGGGCAGTCTGCAAAGTTTTTAACAACATTGTCAGTGCTAGTAGATAACTAGAAACATTGCAACTCTTCCTTCTTAGATCAAAGGGATAAACTTCTGTGTGTAAGACCCCTTTCACACTGTGGCGCTTTATGCTGCATAGCGCCTGTAAAGCGCCGATCCTGTCTCTCCCGTGTGCAGGACGTTAAAAAAAAAAAATCCTGCAAGCAGCATCTTTGGAGCGGTGAAGGAGCGGTGTATACACCGCTCCTTCACCGCTCCTGCCCATTGAAATGAATGGGCAGCGCGGTTATGCTGCCGGCATAGCTCTGCTGCAGCAGCGCTTTACGGTGGTTTTAACCCTTTCTCGGCCGCTAGCAGGGGGTAAAAGCGCCCTGCTAGCGGCTGAATAGCCCCACAAAATTTATGGTAAAGCGCTGCTAAAGAAAGCAGTGCTTTACGGCCGACGTACCCAACGCCCCAGTGTGAAAGGGGCCTAAACGCAGGAAGTTTAACCACTTAAAGTCTAAACCTTTTTCTGATGCTTGTTTCTTACAAAGTTAAAATCAGTATTTTTTGCTAGAAAATTACTTGGAACCCCCAAACATTATATATATATATATATATATATATATATATATATATATATATATATATATATATATATATATATATATATATATAAATTTTTTTTAGCAGAGACCCTAGGGAATAAAATGGCGATTGTTGCAATATTTTATGTCACACTATATTTGCACAGTGGTCTTTCCAAACGCAATTTTTTGGGAAAAAATACACTGCAATGAATAAAAAAAAAATGAAACAGTAAAGTTAGCCCAATTTTTTTTTGTTTAATGTGAAAGATGATTTTACGCCGCGAGAATCGTGAGAGAATTGTGATCTATCTTCTAAGCAAAACAATTTTGATTCTCATTTTAGCCAGAATCGTGCAGCTCTACAATATAGGGTGGGCTTGGGTCGCTGAGAGTGTGCTCCGAGCCCACCCAGGTGTGTTACAACAGCTTATCAATATTCACTGTCCTAACACTGATCCTCCTCCCGGCCAATCAGGAAACGGGTTTTGACACCGGTCACCTGATTGGCTGAAAGGACAGGCAATCCTATTGGACGCCTAGGAGGTGGAGGGAAGATCTGCACGGCGGAAGCCGCCGCGATGTAGAGAGGACACAGGAGCCACTGCCCACCGCCCATAAGAGCTCGCAACCCGCCACCCGTAGGAGCCCGCAATCCGCTCATAGGAGCCTGCAACCTGGCCGCTGCCCGTCGCCTGTAGGAGCCCGCCTGCCTGCAACTGATGGGGTAAGTGTCCCGGGGTAGGGGGGGTGCCGCTATCCGGTTGGCCAACCGACCAACCAACCCCAAAAAAAAAACACCAGCCGCCACTGGTAATATGCTTCTTTCTGTTTCCCTGGCAAACTGATAAATAGCCGTAGCCAGATAATATTTTAAGGAGAATACAGTATTTATTTTGTACTCGCTTTTCTTATTTTAGTCTACTTTTTCTTATTGTAGAATTTTCCTTTTTTTCTGTTTAACCTTCATTATTTATACAGAACACATCCAAAAGAAAGGCAAAATAGAATGCGGCAACTATCATCTCACAATGAATCACTTTCACTTTGTTACAAGGTGCCTGCAATTTATTGATAAAGTTGTGTGATTTATGCATTTGCAAAAGAAAAATGGAAAACAGTAGCTGAGCAGGTTATTGCCTTCTCAGTCTCTGCATCTTAATGTCTGTTCCTAGATATATATGCATAGGGGCGACATATACCCAGCACTTTAGTAGGAATAATGGCACCTCTCACTGCAGTTATATATAGAGTCCTGTGCAGGGACAGAAACATTTGATCCAACTTTTTGATATATGCTGCATTTTGGATGCTTTGGTAAAAATAAAAAATAAATAAAAATAAAAAAAATAGCGAATGAAATCACGTTTGCAGTAAATAAGAATAAGATTTTTTATACTTATTTAGGTTTTTCTAACATACTGATTTTTCTAAGATTCGGAATTCTCCATTACAAATACACCCATTTGTTATACAACTGAATCTGAAGTCATAATACTATATTTTGTTAAGTTAAATTAAATATTGATTCCAAGAGAACCTGGAACCTTCGAGGCATGCTCCTGGGCTTCAGTATGTTAGTTTATTGTCTGAAAGGTATAATGAAGTTAATGTTAAAAATGGGAAATAAATGATTTTCCCACACTGAAAGGATCAATCCAATCAAATCTCTAAATGTATCCTAGAAATACAAAAGGGAACACAGAAAACCTGTCCAAGGCTTTCTTTTTCATCTTGGCAATATATGAATAAACCAGTCCATCCTGCTGTGTAAACTCCACTGATTGCCAGTTACCTTGCTATTCTGGGAACACCTAACCCTGACCTTGTGCTTCTGCATGCAAGAGATACTCAACACCATTCATTAAAGTCTCTCTCTTGGTCAGTCCTGGTAGCAGGAAGAATACAGAAAGCAAGTGTTGTAGTCGCACCTGAAAACTCTACTCACTCTGCCGAACAATGGGGAATCATCTTGAAGAGTGATGGTCCAACAAGTATTTAATGGCTTGACTTTGCTCTGGTCCGTAAGGGGTGTACAGGTGCGAAGGGCCTAATTGGCTAAAGTTTACATTTTAATTCGTTTTATAAAAGGGAAATAAAAAAATCAACAGCAAAATAAAGTCAAAGCTAAGGGGAGAAGGGGAGGAAAGAGTTAAATGGGGTTGTAAATGTTCATGTTTTTTCACCTTAATGCATCCTATCGTTTCATTATTGTCATAATAAATACGATTATTCGTTATGATGAAGTTAAAAACCCAGGAAGTCAGCACAGCACAGCACAGGGATGGTGGGAGCCCCTCATAATGAGCACAGCACAGGGATGGTGGGAGCCCCTCATAATGAGCACAGCACAGGGATGGTGGGAGCCCCTCATAATGAGCACAGCACAGGGATGGTGGGAGCCCCTCATAATGAGCACAGCACAGAGATGGTGGGAGCCCCTCATAATGAGCACAGCAGGGGTACAAACCCAGGAAGTCAGCACAGCACAGGGATGGTGGGAGCCCCTCATAATGAGCACAGCAGGGGTACAAACCCAGGAAGTCAGCACAGCACAGGGATGGTGGGAGCCCCTCATAATGAGCACAGCAGGGGTACAAACCCAGGAAGTCAGCACAGCACAGGGATGGTGGGAGGCCCTCATAATGAGCGTAATGAGTCCGACGACTGCCATATTGAGAAAGGTATTTTTTGCTTTTTAAATTCATCATAACGAACGTTCGTAAGTGTTACGAAAAGTTACCGAACCTAACGAAAATGAGTTTTTCGTACGAATCCAAATTGAATTTCGGACACAAATTACGAAATACGAATTAACGGCTAATAGGAAACGTAACAAAACTAAACAAATTTATTGACGGCGCACATGTCTAATGAATGGGTGACATTGAAAACAATGGGCTGCAACTTGTCATGCGCCTTTATGTGTCCAAAGTTGCATGACAAGTCGCACAAGTGTGAACAGAGCCTAATGCTGTGTACACACAATCGCACATTCCGACAACAAAATCAATGTTTTTTTTCCGACAGATGTTGGCTCAAACTTGTCTTGCATACACACGGTCACACAAATGTTGTCAGAAATTCTGAACATCAAGAATGCGTTGACATACGACGAGCCGAGAAAATTAAAGTTCAATAGCCAGTGTGGCTTGATTCCGAGCATGCGTGGAATTTTGTGCGTCGGAATTGTGTACACATGATCAGAATTTCCGACAACGGATATTGTTGTCGGAAAATTTGAGATCCAGAGCTCAAATTTTGTTTGTCAGAAATTCCAAGGGAAAATGTCTGATGGAACCTACACACGGCCGATATTTCTGACAACACGCTCCCATCGAACATTTGTTGTTGGAAATTCCGACCGTGTGTACGCGGCATAAGTGTCAATTTACACAGCAGCCAGGAAGCTGTGGGACAGGAGGAAGAGCAGGGCGTACCACACACTCAATTTTTAAAAGAAGTTTTTTTGGCCATGTGTAGCGCTCCCTATATCCAAGAAAGGATATTGAATCCATGTTTTACAGTCAAATTACTGAGGCTGTCAATACAGTAATGCGCATGCAATATATTTCGCTAATCCATGTAGTACCGTATATACTCCAGTATAAGCCGACCCAAATATAAGCCGAGGCACCTAATTTTACCACAAAAAACTGTGAAAACGTATTGATTCGAGAAAAGAGGGTCAACAATGCCCATTTGCAGCCTCACTGTGCCCATTTGCATGCCTCACTGTGCCCATTTGCAGCCATAGGTGCCCTGAACTTCAAACTTAGTAGTTAAGGGTTCCTAGATGCCCCCTAACGGCAGCCAAAATTGGGGTCCCAAAATGACATTGCTGCAGATGGACACAATTGACCGACTTTGGGGCCCTCTTGGTGGCCACTTGGTGCTCTCGGGGGCCACTTGGTGCTAGGAACCCCAAATATAGATATATATGTAATGTTGGATCCACTGGGTTTGCACACCAAATTTCGGGTTCCTAGCACCAAGTGGCCTGAGATACAAGGCCCCAAAGTCGGGTCGGAAAATGTCAAGCACTTTTCTGCAGCAAAAAAATGACATTTTCCAACCCGACTTTGCGGCCCCGTATCTCGGGGCCACTTGGTGCTAGGAACCCAAATTGTGTGCAAATCCAGTGGAACCAACACTACAACATATCCAAATTTGGGGTTCCTAGCCCCAAGTGGCCCCGTGGAAAACTCGGCTTATACTCGAGTATATACGGTAATACATTTTTTGTACCAAATGATCTATTGCTCAACTGCAAAAGGAGGAAATAACACACAAAAATAAAAAGGGTGCATGTGTTACACTTTTGAGAAGGGAGACTAGTGTGTCCTGAGTATGACTTGTTGGTTGTAAATCGCTGTTGTAAAATGTGCAAAGGTTTATGACTTTTATAAAAAAAAACTCAAAATTTTGCAACCCTACTATCTTAGAATTCCTCTACCTGACTTCAAAATCCTTGTCTTTTTATATAGTATTGGACACCTTGTTGACCGGCCGATTTTTTCTTTTTTTCTTTCTTTCTTTCTTTACATTTAACTATGGTTTTTAGTTTAAAATTTTTTTATGTATATTTACAATTATGGCAATGTATGCTAAGAGCCATAAACTTGTTACTAAATATACTTAGGGTACCTATGATCTCTATTGTACATTTAAGGCCTGTTCTTTTCCTTTCTCCCTTTTAAAAAAAATCCTTAATAAAAATATATTAATAAAAACAATGTGCAAAGTTTGCATGTTAATGTATGGATGAATGTGGCAAAGTTTTTAACGCACACCAGTCTCAGATACAAATTCTTATAATAAACACTCCTGTAAAGTTTAATTTGAATAAATATTCATTAAGCCTTAACTATCTTTATTGAATTAGAAATTTATCTCTATTTAATTTCAAATTTGAGAAATATTATTGCACCCCTAGGTTAATGCTTTGAATAAGAAAAGCAGAGAATGACATACCCAAATAATAAGTCTGGCAAAAATTAACCCAGCTGGAGTACATACAGTATATGTTCTCTGATTTACTCACCAAAGAATTTGTAATTCTGTACAGCCAGCTGAGGGGTTTATTTACTAAAACTGGAGCTTTTCCTTTGTTCTTTTCATCTCCACATGGTGGTATTTTCTACTTTAATATACACATTGAGATTGATTTACTAAAACAGGAGAGTGCAAAATCTGGTGCAGCTGTGCATGGTAGCTAATCAGCTTCTAACTTCAGGATGGGACGGTGACGTCATAAGGGGGCAGGGTTACCAGATGACATCACCCGGTGACCATGCCCAGTGCCAATATAAGTCGTTGCGCACGGCGCACCCGGCATTACAGCGGGAGAGAGCGTTGTGTCAACATCGGAAGAAGAGCAGAGGGAAGAAGACGATGGAGAAGAACGGGCCAATGCTAGCAAAAGAGCGGGCAAAAGAGCAGAAGATAGCGGAGGAGCCCGGCAGAAGACAGCGGGAGAAGAACCGAAGAGAGAGCGGAGAAGTCGGAACAGACCCCTAAAGTTAGAAGAGACCCCCGGAGCTGCTTGATAAATTACTTAAAAAACCTGTGTAGTGTTTTATTTTTGACACTTTTTCCAGGTGAATGGGTAGGGGTACGATGTACCCCATACTCATTCACATAGGGTGGGGGGCCGGGATCTGGGGGCCCCCTTATTAAAGTGGGCTCCCAAATCCGATGAGCCCCTCGCCCGCAGACCCCGACAACCAACGGCCAGGGTTGTCGGGAAGAGGGCCTTGTCCTCATCAACATGGGGACAAGGTGCCTTGGGGTGGCAGGGCGCAGTGCCCCCCCCTGCTCCGAAGCACCTACCCCCATGTTAATGCATGCAGCCTAGTATGGTTCAGGAGGGGGGGGGCACTCGCTTGTCCCCATCCCCTTTCCTGACTGGCCGGGCTGCGTGCTCGGATAAAGGGTTTGATATGGATTTTGGGGGGACCCCCACGCCGCTTTTTTGGTGAAGGGGGTTCCCCTTAAAATCCATACCAGACTGAGGGGTCTGGTATAATCCGAGGGGAGAACCCCAATGCCTATTTTTTTTTTTCCATTTTGACGGGGGTTCCACTTCATCCTCAGCACACAAGATGCACCACAAATCGGATCATGATGATCCGACTTCTGGTGCAACTTCTATTCAAATTAATGGGCTCCCATAGGGAACCATTGAATTTGAATAGAGGCAGAGAAACGCAGCTAAAAGCTATCGCCGCTAAATGTGCATTAACGGCAATGCAAAATGCTGATAAAATCGAGTTTTCAAAGCAGCGTTTTCCTGCCAGCAATCCGACGTTCAGAACGGCCGTTTATGAGCTCCAGTGTGCATTGAGCCTTAAGCTTTGACAAAAAAAATAAGAGTTGATTGGTTTCTATGCAGAGCTGCACAATATTTTGCTCTCTCCAGTTTTAGTAAATCTACCCCGTTGCTGTTTTTCATGCTTTTACTTTGGCTGATCTTTTGTTGTAGTTGTCCACACTCTTTTAAATAATCCACTTATTTATTCTTTTATTTAGGATCCTAGATTATTGATCTTTTATGGAAATTAATATGTTGTTGGTTTGATGGGGAACATACATCTGTATAATTTTATTAGTAAATTGTATTTTTTAGATCATTTGTTTGATTATCTAAGCGTTAAAGAGGATGATTTAACAATCAACTACAGCAAGCTGAAAGTAAGAAAAAATTACATAAACAAAGTTATGCCAATTAGGAATGAACAAATTTCTAATCGTTGAATCTGCTGATGGCTGATAAAAATCACAACTAGCCTTAAAGGGGTTGTAATCCTTCGTGTTTTTTTCACCTTAATGTATCCTATGCATTAAGGTAATAAAAACTAGAAATGGGAACTGTCAAAAAATTTGTTTTGTTTCGTTTTGTCCCATTTCGTATATAAAAAAATTTGTAATTCGTAATTCGTGTACGAAATTCCGTTCGAATTCGTACGAAATACGAAATTCGGACGAATCGTAATTTTTTTTACGAATCGTTAGTAAAGTTACGAATCGTTACAAAAATCGTTACGAATCATTATGAATCGTTACGAATCGTTAACGCGGCTAATGAATTGTCGGTTCTCATAACACAGAGAACAATTCGAATCCAACTACAAATATCGAATTTCAATTTCAAGTTACGAATCGTTACGAATCGTTACGAATAGTTACGAATCGTTAGTAAATCCAACTACAAATATCGAAGTTCAACTAATATGAAAGAAATTATAATAGCGCATATAATGAATGCTTTGAATGCTTTGAATGAATTCGAGATTCAGTATATCTAATATAGAGAACTGTTCCTGCACAAAGTGTCATTTTTGCAGGAAAAAAAGCTATTTAAAAACACTTGCGGCTAATAAAAAGTCGGCTACGTAACAGAGAGAACAGTCATTCATCGATTAAAAAAAAAAAAAAAAAGCGTGGGGGTCCCCCCCAATTCAATAACCAGGCCCTTCAAGTCTGGGATGGATATTAAGGGGGACCCCAGCCAAAAAAAAAATGGCGTGGGGTCCCCCCCAAATATCCATACCAGACCCTTGAGGTCTGGGATGGATTTTAAGGGGAACCCCGGCCAAAAAAAAAATGGCGTGGGGTCCCCCTCAAAATCCATACCAGACCCTTTATCCGAGCACGCAACCTGGCAGGCCGCAGGAAAGGAGGGGGGACGAGAGCGGCCCCCCCTCCCGCCTGAACCGTACCAGGCCACATGCCCTCAACATTGGGAGGGTGCTTTGGGGTCCCCCCCAAAGCACCTTGTCCCCATGTTGATGAGGACAAGGGCCTCTTCCCCACAACCCTGGCCGGTGGTTGTGGGGGTCTGCGGGCGGGGGGCTTATCGGAATCTGGAAGCCCCCTTTAACAAGGGGACCCCCAGATCCCGCCCCCCCCTGTGTGAAATGGTAAGGGGGTACAAAAGTACCCCTACCATTTCACCAAAAAAGTGTCAAAAATGGTAAAAATGACAGGAGACGGTCTTTGACAATTCCTTTATTAAAATCTTCTTTCTTCTTTCTTCATCCTTCGGTTTCTTCATCTTCTCCTTCCGTCATCTTCTTCCATCTTCTTCCATCTTCTTCTTCCATCATCTTCTTCTTCCTTCGATTCGCTTCTTCTTGCTCCGGTCTTCTTGCTCCGGCACCTGGTGACCCCGCCCCCCCTCTGACGTAATGGGGAAAGCCATAGGGAAGTCCCCATGACGTCCCCGTGCGTCAGAGGGGGCGGGGTCACCAGGTGCCTTCGTTATAAAAGACCTGTCAGCCGGAGCGAAGCCTCACACAGCGGGAGCCTCCCATTGCGAGGAGCGGCCTGCGAGAAGAGACGCCGATGCCGGACGAGAAGGACGAGAAGACCGGAGCAAGAAGAAGCGAATCGAAGGAAGAAGAAGATGGAAGAAGATGACGGAAGGAGAAGATGAAGAAACCGAAGGATGAAGAAAGAAGAAAGAAGATTTTAATAAAGGAATTGTCAAAGACCGTCTCCTGTCATTTTTACCATTTTTGACACTTTGTTGGTGAAATGGTAGGGGTACTTTTGTACCCCCTTACCATTTCACACAGGGGGGGGCGGGATCTGGGGGTCCCCTTGTTAAAGGGGGCTTCCAGATTCCGATAAGCCCCCCGCCCGCAGACCCCCACAACCACCGGCCAGGGTTGTGGGGAAGAGGCCCTTGTCCTCATCAACATGGGGACAAGGTGCTTTGGGGGGGACCCCAAAGCACCCTCCCAATGTTGAGGGCATGTGGCCTGGTACGGTTCAGGCGGGAGGGGGGGCCGCTCTCGTCCCCCCCTCTTTTCCTGCGGCCTGCCAGGTTGCGTGCTCAGATAAGGGTCTGGTATGGATTTTATGGGGGACCCCACGCCATTTTTTTGGGCTAGGGTTCCCCTTAAAATCCATCCCAGACCTGAAGGGTCTGGGATGGATTTTGAGGGGGGCCCTACGCCATTTTTTTTTTTTTTTTTGGCTGGGGTCCCCCTTAATATCCATCCCAGACCTGAAGGGCCTGGTTATTGAATTTGGGGGGACCCCTTCGCATTTTTTTTATCAATGACTTCAATGAATGACTGTTATCTGTATTACGGATCCGACAATTCATTTGCCGGCAATAGCCGCAAGTGATTTTAAATAGCCTTTTTTTCCTGCAAAAATGACACTGTGCAGGAACAGTTCTCTATATTAGATATACTGAATCTCGAATCATTCGAAGCATTCGTTATATCCGCTATTATAATTTCTTTCATATTAGTTGAAATTAGATATTTGTTAGTTGTGGTATTCTAATTGTTCTCTGTGTATTACGGGAATCGGCAAATAGCCGCGAGTGATTTTAAATAGTTTTTTTTTTTTCCTGCAAAAATGACACATTGTACAGAGACAGTCCTAAACACAGGAAACATGCCCCCTTCTATATACTATATACTCTATAGTATGCCTATGAAGGGGGGCATGTTTCCTGTGCTTAGAACTCTCTCTGTACAATGTGTCATTTTTGCAGGAAAAAAAAACTATTTAAGATCACTCGCGGCTAATTGCCGATTCCCGTAATACACAGAGAACAATTCGAATACAACAACTAACAAATATCTAATTTCAACTAATATGAAAGAAATTATAATAGCGGATATAACGAATGCTTCGAATGATTCGAGATTCAGTATATCTAATATAGAGAACTGTTCCTGCACAGTGTCATTTTTGCAGGAAAAAAAGGCTATTTAAAATCACTTGCGGCTATTGCCGGCAAATGAATTGTCGGATCCGTAATACAGAGAACAGTCATTCATTGAAGTCATTGATAAAAAAAAGCGTAGGGGTCCCCCTAAATTCAATAACCAGGCCCTTCAGGTCTGGGATGGATATTAAGGGGGACCCCAGCCAAAAAAAAAAAAAAAAATGGCGTAGGGTCCCCCTCAAAATCCATCCCAGACCCTTGAGGTCTGGGATGGATTTTAAGGGGAACCCTAGCCAAAAAAAATCAATACCAGACCCTTATCCGAGCACGCAACCTGGCAGGCCGCAGGAAAAGAGGGGGGGACGAGAGCGGCCCCCCCTCCCGCCTGAACCGTACCAGGCCACATGCCCTCAACATTGGGAGGGTGCTTTGGGGGTCTGAGACCCCCAAAGCACCTTGTCCCCATGTTGATGAGGACAAGGGCCTCTTCCCCACAACCCTGGTCGGTGGTTGTGGGGGTCTGCGGGCGGGGGGCTTATGGGAATCTGGAAGCCCCCTTTAACAAGGGGACCCCCAGATCCCAGCCCCCCCTTCTTCTTGCTCCGGTCTTCTCGTCCTTCTCGTCCGGCATCGGCGTCTCTTCTCGCAGGCCGCTCCTCGCAATGGGAGGCTCCCGCTCTGTGAGGCTTCGCTCCGGCTGACAGGTCTTTTATAACGGAGGCACCTGGTGACCCCGCCCCCCCCCTGACGTAATGGGGAAAGCCATAGGGAAGTCCCCATGACGTCCCCGTGCCTTCGTTATAAAAGACCTGTCAGCCGGAGCGAAGCCTCACACAGCGGGAGCCTCCCATTGCGCGGAGCGGCCTGCGAGAAGAGACGCCGATGCCGGACGAGAAGGACGAGAAGACCGGAGCAAGAAGAAGCGAATCGAAGGAAGAAGAAGATGGAAGAAGATGACGGAAGGAGAAGATGAAGAAACCGAAGGATGAAGAAAGAAGAAAGAAGATTTTAATAAAGGAATTGTCAAAGACCGTCTCCTGTCATTTTTACCATTTTTGACACTTTGTTGGTGAAATGGTAGGGGTACTTTTGTACCCCCTTACCATTTCACACAGGGGGGGGGCGGGATCTGGGGGTCCCCTTGTTAAAGGGGGCTTCCAGATTCCGATAAGCCCCCCGCCCGCAGACCCCCACAACCACCGGCCAGGGTTGTGGGGAAGAGGCCCTTGTCCTCATCAACATGGGGACAAGGTGCTTTGGGGGGGACCCCAAAGCACCCTCCCAATGTTGAGGGCATGTGGCCTGGTACGGTTCAGGCGGGAGGGGGGGGCGCTCTCGTCCCCCCCTCTTTTCCTGCGGCCTGCCAGGTTGCGTGCTCGGATAAAGGGTCTGGTATGGATATTTGGGGGGACCCCACGCCATTTTTTATTTTTTTTTTGGCTGGGGTCCCCCTTAATATCCATACCAGACCTGAAGGGCCTGGTTATTGAATTTGGGGGGACCCCTACGCTTTTTTTTTTTTTATATCAATGAATGACTGTTCTCTGTGTTATGGAGCCGACAATTCATTTGCCGGCAAATAGCCGCAAGTGATTTTAAATAGCTTTTTTTTTCTGCAAAAATGACACTTTGTCATTCGAATCATTCGAATTCATTCGAATTCATTCGAAGTCATTCGAATTCATTCGTTATATCTGCTATAATAATTTCGTTCGAATTAGTTGAAATTTGATATTGGTAGTTGGATTCGAATAATTTGGAGCTGAAATTCGTAAACGGAATTTTTCCTGCAAAAATGACACTTTGTCATTCGAATTCATTCGAATCCATTCGAATTCATTCGAATTAATTCGAAGTCATTCGAATCATTCGGCGACGAAATTCGTAAACGGAATTTCGTATTCCGTACGGAATTCGTAAAAAAAAAATTCGTACTACAGATTCGTAAATTCGTACGAATTTCGAAAAATTCGTACGAATTACGAATTCGTACGAAACGAATCGCACATGTCTAATAAAAACACCTGGCAGTGACCGGCCCCCCCAGACCCCCCATTTACTTAACTGAGCCCTGGAACATGACCCGGCGGGGATGCGCTGTCCCTCTGCCCGGGGTTCTCGGTTTTGGTTGGATAGATTGATAGCAGCACAGCCATTGGCTCCCGCCGCTGTCAATCAAATTCATTGACACGGGCACCGGGGGCGGGGCCGGGTCATACATTCGGCGGCTATGGATGCCGAATGCTGGACTCGGGAGTGTGCCCAGCAAGGTAACCCCCCGGGAGAGCGCTTCTCCTAGGGGGTTATGTGATGTGGGGAGAGCCACCGTGGGACCCCAAAAGAGGATGTCACGGGGCCACAAACGAGCTGCACAGTGGAGGTAAGTATGACATGTTCGTTATTTAAAAAAAACAAAAAAAAACAAACTCTTACAATCACTTTAAGCGCATACACTTAGCAAAGGTAATCCAGAAACTATGAAAATCGAGACAATGACCCAGTACTCGAACAAAACTCATTTGAAATTTATCGACTCCATGAAGGCACCATCAAATGGTCAGAGAGGCTATTTCTATACTTTCTCATTCTAACAAAATTCTACAGGTTTAAGATCAGCATAAAGAGTGGGGAGAGCAAGAAAGAGGGGTTCCTTGTGAATATTTGTTTTTGATTGCTGAACCATGGCAATATACATATAGATTTTTGTATTAGGGGCCACAAAAACATAGCTCTGGATATATGTACACTATATTACCAAAAGTATTGGGATGCCTACATGTACACGCACATGAATTTTAATGGCATCCCACTCTTACTCTATAGGGTTCAATATTGCGTTGGCCCACCCTTTGCAGCTATAACAGCTTCAACTCTTCTGCGTGAGCATGAAATTGTCCAAAATGTCTTGGTATGCTGACACCTTAAGAGTTCCCTTCACTGGAACTAAGGGGCCCAACCCAACCCCTGAAAAACAAACCCACACCATAATCCTCCCTCTATCAAATGATTTGGACCAGTGCACAAAGCAAGGTCCAAAAAAAGACATGGATGAGTGATGAGTGAGTTTGGGGTGGAAGAACTTGACTGACCTCCACCCAATAGAAGCACCTTTGGGATGAATTAGGAAGGGGACTGCGAGCCAGACCTTCTCATCCAACAACAGTGCCTGACCTCACAAATGCACTTCTGGAAGAATGGTCAAACATTCCCATAGACACACTACTAAACCTTGTCGACAGTCTTCCCAGAAGAGTTGAAGCTGTTATTTTATATAAGTATATAAGTATAGTATATATATATATATATATATATATATATATATATATATATATATATATATATATATATAGACTGGAATGCCATTAAAGTTCATGTGCGTGTAAAGGCAGGTGTCACAATACTTTTGGTAATATAGTGTATATACGAGTGTTTCTTTTCATAAGCTTATATGTTTCCTTACATACAGCTGTATATATTTATTTTTTTGCTTTTATTTACTTATGGTCTTTGAATAATGAATAACTGGTTTGATTTGAGAGACTTTGGTCGAATACCAGTAAGGGATGACAAGTGTACTCTTGGTATTTGTCTATTTTTGCTGAAACTTGTCATTGTGAATCTCATCACTGATTTTAATTACATGCTGTGCATAAATAACCCCTTGTCTTGAACACCCCCCACCTGTATGGTTAAGCTTGTAAGGGTGAAACACATTGGAGGGGTGGTTCTCGAGAGGGTACTTCCAGTGTGCTTTGGCTGAATAAAATCTATATGAGAAGTGCTATAGTGAAGGTACATGGAGCTGGGGACAGGCAACCTTGGCCAGCACCGTTGGCTGGAGGGGATGAGTAAATGTTTGGAGCAATGCTGCCTTTCTGGGTTCTGCTAACATGTAATGATAATGTTTAGCATGCAAATTTGTTTTTAATCTCACATGCCCTTATAGAAATTTTATTTTTTTATCTTAATGCATTCTCTGCATTAAGGTAAAAAAAACTTTTAATAGTTGCATATCGGTGAACTATCTCACCGGCTTGGCTTAGAGCAGTGGGAGAAAAGAAGAGGAGGGAGCGCTGCACATTATGAATACCCTTTTACAGCATTGCTTCCATAGGCCTGTAGAAGGAGCTAGATGCATTAAGCGCATAACCTGCTATTGACTCTGTTCCTCTGCACTTCCGGTGAGGTAATGTCGGCTTGTGCTTTCCACGCTGGTTGGCATGGACTTTTGGGGTTTCTCCAGGCTCCCGAAGTTTGGAACCCCAACTAGTAGTCCTGCAGGATGGAAAGGACGGACTCACACCCTGTTTACAGATGAGCATGCTCTCTTGTGAGTGTTTTTAATCCATCTTTATTTAACACCTTGGCAATACTACACTTAGCTGGCGCTCCCCCCCTCTTCTTTTCTTCCTTGGTTTACACAGCCGGCCAAGCTCTGAAGACAGCAGCTGCAGGTGCCCACTGCCGCCTTTTAAACTTATATATGAGCACAGGAATTTTATGGATCACCTTGCACCCCGAGTGCCCCCCTCTTTATGATGATATATGCTTACTGGACTTTTACTTGCTGTGCACCAGATCTTCTTTCTGTGTTTTACTCTGTTAGAGCAGCAGGAGCCATTGGCTGTTGCTGTCAGTCCAACCTGTAAGCAGAAAGCAGGGGGCGGGGCCGAGCCGCGCTGTGTGTCTGATTAAATGAAGTTTGAGAAAAATCCTGGACAGCCGCACTCAAATTTTTTTTTCGCCTTTATTGAGTAAAAAATCAACAATACATGCCACAGCAGAATGAACAGAAGAGCTGATGTGTTTCACACTACAAACAGTGCTTAATCATAGCTCAAAGATATGATCAAGCACTGTTTGTAGTGTGAAACGCGTCAGTTCGTTCTGCTGTGGCATTTATTGTTGATTTTTTACTCAATAAAGGCGAAAATAATTTTTGGAGTGCGGCTGTCCAGGATTTTTCTCAAACTTCATTGCTACAAGCATTGCCAGCACCTGTGTCTTCCAGTCTAGAGCAGAGTCCTGCTACAGAACAGTAAGTGCACAATTTACACAGTGCAACACATCTGCATCTTGTTTAAAGGGGTTGTAAAGGTTTGTTTTTTATTTTCTACATAGGTTCCTTTAAGCTAGTGCATTGTTGGTTCACTTACCTTTTCCTTCAATTTCCCTTCTAAATGTTTTTTTTTCTTTGTCTGAATTTCTCACTTCCTGTTTCTCCTCAGTAAACTTCACACCATCACCCGAGCGGTGTTTAGTCAGCCAGAACAGCTTACTGAACAGCTTACTGAGGAGGAACAGGAAGTGAGAAATTCAGACAAAGAAAACAAAGAAAAAAAAAGTTTAGAAGGGATATTGAAGGAAAAGGCAAGTGAGCCAACAATGCACTAGCTTAAAGAGGAAGTAAACCCTGATGGGTTTACATCCTCTTTCTTTCCCTGCAAAGGTAAGGCAAAGGTAAAGCATAATGCATAGTAGTCCATTATGTGTCACTTACCTGACACAGGAGCCAGCGAAGTCACCGATGTCCCCTTGTGTACGGAGCATCCATCTTCTTGGTGAATCTCGCGGCTCCGGCGCTGTCATTCGATGGAGCCGCGATGACGTCACTCCCGCGCACGGAAGCCGCCACTCGCGGCATATCGCCGTTGACAGGGGCGCACTCAGCGCATGCGCCGTAGACAGCGGTGCCTGTCTTTTGGCAAATATCTCCTAAACCGTGTAGGTTTAGGAGATATTTCTTGGACCTACAGGTAAGCCTTAATCTAGGCTTACCTGTGGGTCAAAGTAGTTTGTAAGGGTATACAACCACTTTAAAGGAACCTATTTATAAAATAAAAAATAACCTTTACAACCCCTTTAAAGAGAATATGTTCTTATGACATGGAAGAACTAATCCAGTAACTGATCACTGCAACAGTGAACTATTGCTTACCCATAGCATTAATCACTATAATAAGTAAACGGTCACTGTAGAGGAGAGACTGGATCAGATCAAGGGAGCCACACGTTATCCTCTCCATAGAGCTCTGTAACCTCTTGAAAAAATTTTTTAAAAAAATAAATAAAACTGTG
>CM053026.1:684928899-684964520 GCA_028564925.1 Lithobates sylvaticus | reverse complement strand
AAAAAAATTTGAAAAAAATATTTTTTGTACCTTACCAGAAACCCCTGATGCTAGGCAGTCTTCCTAATCTGCCTCTTCCTACTCCGCAGTGATCTTCAGTCTTCTCTCCTCCTCGCATTGTCTTCTGGGTAATAGGGCGCGCTGTGTTCTGGGAACTGTGTGTTTCCTAACACAGCACGTCCCATTCACATAGCGCCACGCGACAGGCGCATGCGCAGTAGGAAAGGGGCAGTGAAGCCGCAAGGCTCCACTGCCTGTTTCTCTTAGTGAGGATGGTGGCGCTGGGACTCTGAGCCGAGGGACGTGTCGGCCTCGGCGGCCGACATCGCGGGCGCCCTGGAAAGGTAAGTGTTTCCTTTTAAAAGTCAGCAGCTACTTTTTTTTAGCTGCTGACTTTTAAAAAAAAATTCCCGCTGGAACACCCCTTTAAAACGCTATAAAGATGTGTAAAATGCACAGAGTACTGGACTTCGTCCTGAGTCACTTCCAGTCTGTGCTGACACAGCTTAGACCCTACGTGTTACGGCTCGGTCACGTCAAACTTGCACTTTACATAGGTTTATCGATTCTCGTTTTGGCAGCACTAAACCACATATTATTTATGGAAAGAATCCATTATATACTATTTCATAGAAAAGGGGGCCTCTAAAATGTATGAAAACCACTGGCTGGCAGTTATATCACAAATCATTTATTCATTTTGTAGCAATTTTGTGGGAAAACAAATTAATGTATTAGCAGCAGCTGGTTTAAACATTTCACAGGAGTAGTAGGTGCTCTAGGCATTTCATTTTATTTCATTTTGTTTGTCCACAATTATTTACACATATACACATTTATTTTCTACACCATATATTATCTGGTGGGTGGGAGCACCGCATTATATTTCCATCCTATACTTCAGGGATCTCCAAATTATAGCCCTCTAGCTGTTGTGGAACTACTCGTCCCATTAAACAAACAACCTAATGGCTTGAATGAAAAAAATGAGTTGTGTGCGTGAGGCTTAATTGTCTTCCATTTAATGCCGCGTACACACGATCGGACTTTCCGGCAGACTAGGTCCGACGGGATTAGTCCGTCGGACAATCCGATCGTGTGTGTGTTTTTACACACAATGCTCTGGCTCTCTGCCCTCCTCTGAACCCCCCCGCACTCTGTATCACACTGCTGCCTTACACAGACTCCCTATTGCTCCCCATTGGATCTCACATCCTTATCCAACCATTTGCTTGAGCTCCGTGCTTCTTCCCACAGTCTGTGATCAGTGCTGCCATTGGAAGTCCTCTCCTTCTTCATCTTTCACTCTCTGCACTACTCCCGGAGCCTCTCGCTAAGTTTACAGGAGCCGGAACTACAGAGGAGGCATCGGGTATCAATGCGCACTGACGGTATTAACTGTCAGTACGCATTAAAGCGGAGTTCCGCTTAAAAAAAAAATCAAAGTCAGCAGCTACAAATACTGCAGCTGCTAACTTTTAATAATCGGACACTTACCTGTCCCAGGGTCCAGCCCCGTTCGTCTCCCCCTCTGCTCGGCGGCACCGGCATTGTGACTGTGGGCGCCCGGCTGTGGCTTCCACCCACTGCGCATGCGCGCGCCGCACACCGTGACTGGCCGCTCAATCATCTGGGACCTATCACGTGTCCCAGATGATTGCCTAGAGGGAGGGGGTGAGCTGATCTCCCTTCCTGCACTGAGCAAAGTGACGTCAAGAGTCCAGGTGCCGAAGGAGGTAGATTACGAGGGACCCCCCTAGCAACAGGCATTCTCCAAATGGTTATTTATTTTTTCATGCACATTAATGATTTTTTTTGGGTGGAACTCCCTTTAAGAACAACACTGGAAACAACTTTGGGCAGTTTGCAACCACCACAATGTTGATTTGCGGCAGAACCCCTGGAGACCACCAACATTTGCTTGTGGACTATCAGTGGTCCACATACTATGTAATTTTATTTTTTCCACTGAAAGGCGAAAGCTACTAAAAGCCAACTTGTCCCCAGCCTGAAATGGCTATGAATATAAACAGCCTATGCTCTGCTACACATCAATTGCTAATGAAGATTCCACTGCTTTTGGAAAATAAAAATGATTCCAAGAATTTTAGAATGTTTTAATAGCTTCTTAATGTGAAGCAATTTCAATTTTAGTTTTTAATGGCCTTCTAATCAGTTTGTTGCAATATCAAAACTTTATGGTCATATAGGGCACGTTACATAAACCGACTGGAGCATTGTTTAAAAAACATTTTTTATGTTGGCTTCACCCCATGAATTCTGTAAAAACGTTTTGCAGATAATGCTCAGTCTGTTTAGTCAGCAGACACCACAGAGAGCCACAAACATGCTAAAAAAGATTTACTCTGTTGTTACAGAATGTCAGCACAAATTTTGTCTACAATCTTATGAATGTTTTATTATGTTCTATCTAGGTCAATAGCTAATATGTCCTGGGGGTAATACAACCTGTTAATGCTTATAAAGCGGATATATTGTTTTGCAGCTTTGAGCAATGTACAATTCCCTTAGTTTTACCTCTTTGGTCATGTTTCATGAAATCATTAAAAAACACAAATGCTTAGGGGAAATATTACGGCACAAAAAGTTTTCATTTTAAGAAGACCTTTACTATGGAAGCCATGCCAAAAACAAATCAGCTGAGGCCTTAAAAAAAAAATAGTCACTGGTATTGCCTGAAGGCTCCAAGCAGTTGATAACTTACTTACCATGCCTTATTGCCATGCCTAATGCTGTGTACACACGATTGGACTTTCCGGCAGACTAGGTCCGATGGTCTTTCCGACAGACTTTCGTTGGACTTCCGACGGACTTTCTGAACGAACAGACTTGGCCACACACAATCACACCAATGTCCGACTGATTCGACCATGATGACGTACGACTGGACTAGAATAAGGAAGTTCATAGCCAGTAGCCAATAGCTGCCCTTGCGTCGTTGTTTGTCCGTCAAACTAGCATACAGACAAACTGATTTTTCGACCGGACTCGAGTCCGTCTGAAAGATTTGAAACATGTTCTCAATCTAAAGTCCGTCTGATTGTTCAACAGCAAAGGTCTGATGAAGCTCATACACGGTCAAATTGTCCGACGGATTCGTTCCTTTGCTGTCAAAGTCCAGCCGTGTTTACGCGGCATAAGTCTTTCTCAAAACTTTGAAATAACTTTCAGGTCTCAGCAAACCCCTGATAATAATCACCACAGTTATACCATAGTAAATTAGAGTGAAGAATACATTGCGATATAAAGATAAAAGAATAGGGAATGTGGTATAATTACCGTATTTGGCACCCTGGGTTGTTTTCTACAATGCAATCATTTTAAATCATATGACACAAATAATAAAATGGTCAGAAAAAAAAACCCACAGTGAATATTGTAGTGTTATCTCACACTGGTAGTTACGGGAGAAAGACCCCCTTACACTGGTGCTCAGTGTAGTGCCCCCTTATATTAATGGTAATTATAGTGCCACCTTGCATTAGTAGTCAGCATAGTGCCCTCACATTGGCAGTCAGTGGAGAAGGGCACCCTTACACTGGTGGTCAGTAAAAAGCTCCCTTATTGTGGTGGTCAATTAAGTGCCCCATTACATTTCTGGTCAATAAAGTGTCCTTTTACATTGGTGGCGAATGGAAAAGGGCCCCCTTACACTAATGATTAATAAAATGTCCCCTTACACTGGTGGTCAATGTAGTACCTCCTTTCATTACTGGTCAGTGTAGTGCCCTCTTACATTGCTGATCAGTGGGGGAGAACCCTTTTACTGTATATTGGTGATCATTGGTAAAAAGTCTTCTTTGCAGTTGTGGTCAGTGCAAGAAGGGGTCTATTACTCTTTAGGTCAATGGAAAGAATGCATTTTAAATTGGTGGTCAATAGAAGAATGCTTTTTACTTTGGTGCTCAGGGGGACAAATGGATTCCATTACACAAAAAAAAAAATCATTAGCGTCAGAGGTTGCTTATTCAAGAGCAATTCCAATGAAACTTAGGTTTCCACAGAACCCTATTTGAAAAAGGCTGCCTCATTCTATGCCACATCTCTGTGTTAAGCCAGCCATCTTAGTAGAGGAGCAAGCCTTTTCTTTTTCATGTCAGACCTGTCCCTCCTGATAACTTATGATTTCATGACTTGTGAGATAATGAATGATGAAGAGAGGTGGATAAAGTACAGGTCCACTGAATGAAAGAAGTAGGGGGCAGGGGAATGCATGCGCTACAGGGTCTTAAGAGTCAGCTTCCTCTCCAGCAAGGAAAACAGATATCATAAAAATGATATCAGTCAGAGGTAGGAATGTGTGGGATTTGCCCAAATTGATCCCATACTGCAGACCTGCAGATATTAGGCTACAGGCATATTTTAATGAATTTCGCTGTCACTTTTCTGTAGGAATTTTAAGAAAAATAAATATTTATTCAGGGCACTGCATCACCACAATTAAAATTAACAGATATTTTGTATAATATTGGACAGCATAGTGGCTAAGTGGTTATATCTTCTGTTTTGCAGCAATAGGGTCAACAGTTTGAATCCCAACCATGACACCTTCACAATGGTATAGTTGGGCATGCTTGTGTGGGTTTCATCTAGGTACTCTAGTTTTCTCCCACACCACAAAGACATGCTGGCAGGTTACTTATCTCTTCCCTAAATTTCTCCTAATATATGTATGTATTTTGTCTGGGGTCCCTAATCAAGCATAAGTGTCTCATTCTTGTATTCATTTGTGGGAAGGGGGGCTCATGCCATTGTACATAGTACCCCTGGTTACTCATTTACAAATTGAAAAAAAGCATCAACTTCATAATAAAGACCTTTATTAATACAAAAAATAAAAAAACCTTTCTGTATAGGTCATTTAGCCCACTCTGTGAATGGCGGAAAGCAAAAATTCAAAGTAAACCCAATGTTGCTGCAAACATGACTCTCTCTCCTAGTTATTAATCAATAAATATTACAATAATGTTGAAATCAGGCAAAAACACTTTTATTTTGGATTTGTATTCATACTGTGAATATCTAGTTTTAGTTTTACGAAACTAAAGGCATTTCATACTTCTTTAGTGGAGTGGAGTGGAGTTTGGTTCCTTTTGGCCCACTTTGTCATAACTTTAGTGGCTAAACTTACAAACATTACATAAAAAGTTAAACTTTTTTTGTACTTATAAATAAAAGAACCTGCAGTTAGACAATACAACCCCCTTACCTATATACACACTGGCGTCTCATAATGACTTGTTACAAGATCATCACAGTATTAACATTAATTGGTTTTCTATAGTGTTGTCTTTGTCTCAAAGTTACCACAACACATCTCAAATGTCATTGAAATAAAGAAGATGCCTTCACTTAACAAAAGTATCGTTTGCACTCTAATCACGACCTCAATGGTCAATTAAAAGTAAAGTAAGGATCATTAAAACATTTTCTGACATAATTTATTTCATTGGAAGTCTAAATAATCCTGTGAAATCTCACATTGAGAGGCAATATTTTTGAAGCTTTGATTTTTTTTTTTCCCAACTTTAAACTTACTACAACTTTTGAAAATTTGGATGTGAGTTTCTGCACATTTAAACTGGTATTTGGAGGCTTAAACTTTCTGCACATTGATGACTTTATTTGATGGTTATTGTAAATGGTTTTCAGCCTCATCACCATCATCACCATCAAAATAGTTGTTTGATATGGTTACTTAGTAACCTTTACAGTCAAATTTTTGAGAGTTTCATATTGAATTATGTAGAAAAAGTCTGCCAAGGTAGCAGACATTGGCATATTTGGGCAATTATGATGACAAGAAAAATAAAAATTTGCAAGAAGTTTCTATTATGTGAATGTACAGTATATGTACATGTATATGTATATGTAAAGCACTGCGTAAATTGATGGTGCTATATAAGTATGTGAATAAATAAAATAAATATTATAAATCCACCTAACCCAGAGTTTAATGTTTCTGTTGGACTTTTCTATCCAAAAACAACCAAATTAACCAAGGCAACCTATAATCATTCATTTTATTTAAAAAAAATAAACAAGGTTGCCACAAGCTTTTTGGTTGTTTGGTTGCAATCAAAATCTGGTTGAAAGTGATTAAAGCTTTAAGTGGTAGTAAACCGCGTAAAAAAAAAAAGAAAAAAAGAAGTTCCTTCCCCACAGGGTAATGTCATAATGTGCTAGTATGCAAAGCATACTAGCACATTATGACAGACTTACTGGTGAACCAAATCCCTGACAAGGAGTCTATCTTCACCCGGTCGTCTTTCTGGGTTTGCGGACTCCGTCTACTTGAATGTTCAAGCAGCGATGATGCCACTTACGGCCACGGCACAGTTCTCTCTCGGCATGCTGTCCATTGAGAAACACATGCGCATGCACCAGTGATGTCACCGCCTGTTTCACATGTAAATATTTCCTAAATGGTGCACCTTTAGGAGTTATTTACGGTACCTACAGGTAATCCTTATTATAGGCTTGCCTGCAGGTACAAATCAACAAAGGGAGTTTACTCCCACTTTAAAGAGGAAGTAAACCCTGATGGGTTTTACTTCTTCTTCTTCTCCCTGTATAGCCTGCAAATGAAAAGCATAATGGGCTAGTATGCATCACATACTAGCCCATTATGTACCACTTACCTGAAAAAGAATCCAGCGACGTCCCCTGTGTGGGCCGCGTCCATCTTCTTGCCCTCTTCCTTCGGGGCCGCGGACTCCGGGTCGGTGATTTGTAGAGCCGCGTGATGTCACTCCTGCGCATGCGCACGGGAGCCGCGACCTACGGCATATGCTAGGGAAGAAACGGCCTCTAGGTTCGTTTCTTCCCTAGCATGCGCAGTGAAGATTTCCGGCGGACTACAAGTGAAATATCTCCTAAACGGCGCACGTTTAGGAGATATTTCCACTACCTATAGGTAAGCCTTATTCTAGGCTTACCTATAGGTAAAAGTAAAAAAAGTGGGTTTACAACCACTTTAAGTTTAGCTATTTTTAAAACCAGCACCAAGGACAGTACTTACAGAAAAAGGAAAAGTGTCCCTTGTGCTGGTGGCTGCTGTGTTAGTTGAAATCTTCATTCATCTGCCACCCCCCATACCCGTACATCGGTGATCCAAAGCTGTACTATCACTTCTCAAAATAGAAGGAGGACAGGCAGGAGAATGAAATGTTCACCTTCTACATAGGACTTTATGTAAGGGATGTGGCGCTATATTTCTAGCTTTCGGCAACTCAGCTCATTTTCAAAAAATTCTCCTTTGTGATATATCACATGGTGGCAAACACCAATCATCTTCATGAGTTGGCTTCTTGAAACCTATTTTTCTAATTATCTTGAGTTTGAAATTTTCTCTATATTTGTGTATATTTATTTATTTCTTTTGTGTATTTTGTAAAGTGACAATGGCGACCTATAGGGGCTCGGGATTCGATGGCCTGATGGACAAAATACATCTGGCACAAGGTGCTTCCTTTGGTGGAATAACCTTAGATCGCTTTTTCTGGAGTTTGAAAAAACTACTAGAAAAAAAGGCACGTATCTTTTGGAACAGAAAATATTTTTCTAAATATATTGAGGACAAAATTGTCCCTTGGGGTCTTCGAGTCCAAATATTCCCGAACCTTTTTAAAGTGGAAACTGAATTTAAAACTGAATGGGAATGTAATTTACAAACCTGTTCTTTTGCAATGATGGGGTCTTTATGTCAACATTACTCCAGAGAGATCACGAACATTGATAGTGATATTGAAAAACTGTATTCTGATAACGAAACTCTTTTTACAGACGCTTCCTTTAAGGAATCCGAATTAGCCCTGGAAACACAGTGCAGAACCGCTTTAAGGAATCCGAATTAGCCCTGGAAAAACATCTAGAAGCATTTGTAGCTGAGATTTTGAAAACCAAGGATAAAAAATACTATAGAGACAGACTCTCTTATGAGACAAACACTGCCTACAAATGGCCTCTAGAGGGAGGGGGGCGAAGAAAAAAGACATCGTCCCAAAGAAATACTAACTCTAATCAAGAACCTTCTGATTCTGATGAATCTAATTTTTCCTCTGTTTCCTCCCAGCAAGCAGGATCCTTCCAGGGCTCAACAGCAGGCATTGATAAACGGAAATACAGTTTCTCATCCTTAAAATCCTCTGGAAAAAGAAACCAGAGAGACAATGTTCGTTCCGGTTTACGATCTCAGAAAGTGGCAAATGTAGGTGACTCCCAACCTCCATCTGAAGTAGGTAAATTATCACAAACTAATGTGAACTATGCCTCTCTTCCCAAACACAGCCAGCCAACCTTGGTTTCCCTGTCGGGGGACCACGTGTTGGTTCCCCTGTCAGGGGAACCAAAAAACGCACCAATTTTCACCTCCCAAATGACCATGGACTCAAAGAAACCTCCAAGTACTCTGGGGACAAATCCCAAAATAACAAACAAGGCAGTTTCCAAATAATTAATCTATCCTCGTGTCCCCTATCAGAGGAGCAGACACAGGTCTTGAGCCTTGGTCTGACCTTCTGTCCGGAACAGGAGGTGGATTCGTTTGAAATCATCAAAGATGTCAACCTTTTTGCTCGTAGGTTAATGTTTAAGGCAATTTATGATAAACAACAAATCGCACCTGAGACTGATCAATTTTCGGCTGAGATTTGGAGAAATAAAACGATAAAGGAGGTCAAAGCTATTAATGATTTGATGGAACTTTGGGAGGAGAGCAACCCCCTGGATCTTCCATTGGAGGATCCAGGGGCTTGCCCCCTACCCTCTCTTGACACAGGTATAGGCACGGTTTTCCCCCGGCCCTCTATGTATAAACCAAAATCTAGGTGTTTTCCAGTCCTTCAGGGCAATCCAAATATTTGGGCGTTTACCCAACAGGTATGTAAAGAGATTCAAAACACCAAATGGCGACCCTGGAATAGCAGATCCAACATAAATTCAAAGCAACGTCAAGCAATTAAATCATTACAAATGAATGATCAATTGATCATAAAGCCTTCCGACAAAGGAGGCAATATAGTCCTAATGGACTTAAAAAACTATAAAACTATGGTTCTGGATCTGCTATCCAATCGCCAATGGTATCGTCCCATTCCTGTTTTTCAGGTTTCATATATTCAAAATAAATACAAACGCCTCATCACTCAGGCCTTTTTGAATAATTTAATTGACAAAAAAACCTGTGAATTTCTACTTGTTGAAAATCCTAGATTACCTACTATGTATGCATTACCTAAAATACACAAGAATGCTTCCTTCCCTCCCGGGCGTCCGATTATATCGGGAAATGGATGCCTGACAGAATCAGCTAGTAAACTCATAGATGATTATTTAAGACCACATGTCAAGTCATTGAGCTCATACATCCAGGATACAGCTGATTTGCTAAGATCCCTGGATGGACTGTGCCTACCTGATGAAGCCTGGTTGGTGGCCATAGATGTGGAGGCCCTTTACAACTCGATCCCCCATAAATTGGGGGCTCGAGTTGTGGACGGCTTCCTCTCTGAACGGGGGCCATCAGCCAGGCAATATAACAATTTCGTTTTGGAACTATTGCTCTTTATTTTGAGCAATAATATTTTTATCTTCGATTGCTCCCACTACCTCCAGGTACAGGGGGTGGCGATGGGGACCAAATGTGCCCCATCGTACGCCAACCTGTATCTGGGGGGGTGGGAGAGGGAGATATTCTCGGCTGTTCAGTTCAGTCGTTTTTTTGAGAATATTTTGATCTGGAAAAGATTTATTGATGATATCTTTATTGTCTGGACTGGAACTCGGGATGAGCTGTCGCAATTTTTATCGTGTCTTGAAACTAATTCCTACAATCTTAAGTTTACGATGACCTGTGATCAGGTTACTGTAAATTTTCTGGATATTAAGATTTATGTAAATGAGGACAAAACTATTGGTTCCTCTCTTTACAGAAAGCCCTCGGCAGGCAACACTATTCTTCACGCTGACAGCTCTCATCCCGCGTCCCTTGTCCAGAGTATACCATTCAGTCAATATCTAAGATTAAAAAGAAATTGTAGCAAAGAGGCTGATTTTGAATTAGAAGCCAAAGCGTTGCAAATCCGTCTCCTAGAACGAGGCTACAGTAAAAATTGCCTTAAGCATTCATACAATAGAGCAAAACAGAAGGATAGACATCAATTAATCCACCAAGTGAAGCCATATAAATCTGAATCCAAAGTCCGCGTAATCACCACTTTTGTTGGTGAACACAAAAAAGTACGCCACATCTTTGAAAAATACTGGCATCTTCTTTCTACAGATGATGTTCTCTCAAAATATGTGGGTGCTCACCCACAAATTACCTACCGCAAATCTACCTCTTTAAAAGATCGACTAGTTCATAGCCATCTTACCTCAAGAACAAAGACACATAGAAAAGGTACTTCCCCCTGTGGAAAATGTGAATTCTGTGATTTATTGATTAATTCGACTGAAATAATGCTGCCCTCTGGTCAAACCTTTAAGCCCAACTTTTATGCAACATGTAAGACTATTGGGGTTGTTTACCTCATGACATGTGCCTGTCAGGCTTTTTATGTAGGGAAAACTAAACGACCCTTCTTTCATAGAATTAGAGATCATGTATCCCTCATTAAAAAGAAAAAAATGGAGACCCCCATTAGTCGACATATGGGGCTCTACCATTCATACGATATTTCACAGATGAAGTTTTTTGCACTAGAATATGTACCAGATTTCAACCGCGGAGGTGATATTGATAAAACTCTCTTACAGAGAGAATCAAAATGGATTCATAACCTTAGAGCCACTGTGCATCCTGGCTTGAATGAATCTCTGAGCTTCAAACCCTTCTTATAGGGGTAGGTCGCCATTGTCACTCCTTTTTGAGAACATTATTGGTTTTCATTTAAATATGTATATTATTATGTGTATTCTCTTTATTTATCCCTTGTACTGTTTGTTATTATTATTCAGATGTTCATCACATATTTTGCTTGGTGTGGTGCTTGCTGACCTATGGATCATGGTAGGGGGCCCTTTGGCTAGTTCCACTGCTCCATTGTATTTGTATTTAATTAGTATCAGCCACTCTTAGTTCTGGTCCCTTTAAAGGAGCAATATTTGCAGCCTTATATACATTTGTAGCAAGATGCTTTGAAATGGGGTTCAGGTGCCTCATATGGACACGTGAGGCGTTATCTTCGGAGTCTTTAGACCTCATCCGTCTATTTTTTCTCCTAATTTGCGCCGTTCCAGTCACTTAAGGGTTAAACGCTTGCGCTAAACTGCGGCCGTTATCTTGGTTACATATATGTCCCAAGAAAACAGAGGTAGTACATATGGATCTGTTTTGTGACCCAAAATCATTCCTACACACTGATCACATTCAGCCCAGGGATATATCCAAATATCCCTTCACTGACATGTACTGGCAATATTGTCAGTCCATTTCCCTTTTACTCCTTTGCTGACAGTCCTTCAGATGTGACCTTACATCCTGTGATTCAATTTGCTATCAGCACAGAGGTCAGTTGCTCTGGCTTCCTGTTGGGGATGGCACTTCCTGTTTCACGGCTGTCACTTCCTGTGCGCCTGGCGCTCCTGCAGTGACATCACTTGTCCTCACATGACCGTTTGGCGCCGAGATTTTGGCGCCAAAACGGCGGTGGAGAGGGTTATTTAAGGGGACTTGTTTGAGCTCTTCATTTGTGCAGCTCAGCGGAGGTTCACTCCCCAAACAACACTTGTTTAAGGTAAGAGAATCAGCAGACTATTTGCCATCTGTTTTTCTGCCGGGAACTGATCACTAAATGCCCCCTTTTTCTTTACTCTATTTAAAGGGGTTTAAGTACCTCACTCTGGCCTCCCTATTCCTTGGATAGTTATCTGTCCTGGCTGGCACCCTGAGTTGATGCAGACCCTCAACATTAGGTAAATATATACCTGGCACATGATGATCAGTCCTTGGTTTGCTGATGGTAACTATATCTGTATAATATTTCCCAGATGGATAAAGGTTTTTTCCCTTTAAAATTTCTTATAGATTTAAACTTGGATTTCCCCTTTGGCAGTTATGAGCACCCTGTTTGTATGCTCCATTATATGCTCCTATTATCTTTCCAAGGAATCATTATCCAGGTGGGTTTTCCATTTTTTGGGATAACATACACTTATATATTTTCTCTCTCCAATATCTTAACAAATCTAGTATCTATATTAATGTACCCCATAGATGGATTGCCAAACTGATATAGTTTTGGACATTATTTCCCTCTCTATGATGCACTCGATACAATCCCATGTATTCAGCATTTTTGTGGACTGCAGAGCCCTCTCTCGGGACTTTCAGGTCAGCTTCTGAGCCTACCAGCTCCACCCACTTTTCAATTATGTGATGTCCATTTCTACATTATCCTATCAAAGCAGTGTCAATTGTTGTGTATTCAATGTTTTGATTTTATTTTTTCTATTCCAGTAAATATTAATTGACATTATCTAACTCTCCTGAGGAAGCCCAAGTTTGGGTGAAACATTTTGAGAAAAAGAGCAATAAATGAAAAGTTCATCTCTGTTTAGCGATGTATGGTTTTTAAAAAACGTTTTCATAGACATTTGATGTCAAATATGCAATATCAAGTTATATTGTGAAATTTAATAAAACTTTTTTCTATTTAGGTAATTTTTCTTGTATTTTTTCGCCTTAAAAGTCCCATTTTTGTAAAAAAAAAAAATCACACTAACAAAACTTAAAGTGCTACATCAGTCTGCCTAGGGGTGACTCCACCCCCTCCAGGGCGCCACCATTGTGGCACATGCGTAGATGTGCCCACAGGCTCACCCGGCCTTCAGGTCCTGGCAGAACCTGTCAGCACATCTGCGTACGCAATTTTCCAAGTATGTACAAAGACAGGCAAGGTTTCGGACTTCCCTGGTAACAATCTTAGCGCAAGTGTGGGAAACCCCCGCACGTGTGCAGATGGCCAGGGAAGCCAGCTCATGCACAGGAGTGCCAGAGGGTGCTCTCAGGAACCAATCCCTGTGACACATCACAGTAGGTGAGGATTGACTAAGGATTGACTAAGTGCTGCTTTGCAGCACAAATAAATTCACGTTGTATGAGAGGGAGTGGGAGGAGGCAGGGAAGGGCAGCGTGCAGTGTGCCCTTTAGGGTGAAGGTCTCCTTTAAACTTCAGGATGGCCTTGTATGGCCAGCATACCAGTTTGCTACCTTCATCATTTTGCAAAGTGAAATTCTGCAATGTAAAAAGTATCACACTCTTATGAAATCAACACCACTGTAACTGTTTTGTTACAATGTAATAGTTTTCAGCTGTTACATGTAGTCGAAAGGCTTTTCCTGTGATCTGCTCTGTAACCTTAGCAGCTGCAAACATGCAAAGTTAAAAGATCTTTTTTTTTTAATAATACACAAACTTTTTTTTTTTTTTATATACCCATGATTAAATCCCATGATTAACTCTAAGCCTCCATACACACGGTCGGAAAATCTGACCACAAAAATCCGTCAGTTTTTTTCCGAGGGATTTTGTCCGAAACTGGTGTTGCATACACACGGTCGGACAAAGTTGTCGGAAAATTCAGACGGAAAAAGCCCGCTAGAGCCCACACACGGTCAAATTTTCTGACAAGGTACTATTTCCATTGGAATATCCGACCGTGTGTACGGGGCATTAGATACATTATTATACTCATAATGTCCTATTGATATTATACTATTCATATGGAAATGTTTTATTTGCTCTATTTCATAGTGTTAGCGTTTTTAAAAATAGTGTAGTACTGCATAAAAGTTTTATTTAAACAAAAAAATCTGTGATCTACGACATTAACCGGAAGTGACGTGTGCGCTCCACGGGCCGAGGAACCAGGAAGTATATCATTGCTGTACACAGTGGTCTCTCTCCTCATATTTCCGGCGACCGGGTGAATACACAGGCACAGTGCACTTTATTTCTTGCTCCATATTTACTTGAATTTGGTACGCATAATTTGTAAGGGGGGTTTTTTGGTTTAAATAAAACTTTTAAGCAGTATTACACTATGTGGACAATTTATTCCCTTCACATGGTTTTACTGGAGCCCTATACAGCGTGACTGACATCTGGTGGAAGTCTTTGGTTTGGAGCGGTGGAGAAGCTTTAATAATTAAAGGCGCATTACTATTGTAATTCTGGTGAGTGCACCCCCGAAGGGGAGAATTCCCTCAGGTGGTGAAGTGTACGGTGGAAGGTGTTTTCAACATATTACAACGCAAGCTATAACAGATATCCTCCATTCCTATTGACTTACATATGAACTATATATGAAAGCTTGTCATTTGATTTGACAAGAGCGCTGCTGCAATATTTTAAAGGACTACATAGTTTAGAGTGTTTTTCAGTATTGTATTTTTCTATATTTTATATTTTAAGTGGCTGCTTTTAGCATGTATTTATATAATTGCACAGGTGAGATAAGTATTATCGTCCAGGGCGCAGGGTGATGCTTTTGTAGGTGGGCCAGTGTTTAAGCATCTTTGCAGCATTTACTCCTAGTGTATTATCTGAAACTTACTCACTGTGTCTTTCAGAAAATAAAAAAATATGGAAAACTACTAGCCCTACTTACCGCAGAAAGTAAGCCTAATACAGTAATTCCCTGTATCTATTCCCTGGAAGGCATTCTGTTGAGGGATACGGAGGAAATAATGCAAGCATTTGTGCCCTATATCAGCACGCAGATGGATGCTCCATTTACAGTGGAAGAACTGGCAGCCACTATTGGCTCTTTCCCAAATGGCAAGTCACTGGGTCCCAATGGGATCCCGGCTGAATGGTATAAGCATTACTTGGAGTTCCTTACACCATGACTGCTGCTGCTGCTATATGGTGAGTGCTTGGAGTCTGGGATCTTACCACCATCCTTCTAAGAGACGCATATCATTCTATTGTCCAAGCCAGATAAGGATCCCCTGCATTGCTCTTCGTACTGTCCAATAGCACTACTTAATAGGGATTTTAAAATAGTAACCAAGATGATCTCCACTAGGCTTACTAAGGTACTACATTATTTAATCTCCCCGGACTCTACCTGTGTAGAGTATTCACACACATCCAGCTTGGTCATAATGTTTCTACTGGAGGAGTCCTGGTGTTTCTGGACCTGAAGAAGGTTATGACTCCACTGAATGGACATACATAAAGCATGTGCTAGCTCACATGGGGTTTAGTCTGCTATTTCTTAAGCAGATCTCTATGCTTTATGATCATCCGGTGGCTGTCCTCAGGATCAAGGGTCATGTGTCCGATGCCTTCCCAGTGTCCAGGGGCACCAAGTAGGAGTGCCCCCTTTCCTCAGGGTTGTTCACACTCTTGATGGAACCCCTAGTGGTATCTTTATGTTCCTCAATACATTTACAGGGAAAGCGGATAAGTAGCCTCACCAAAAACGACAGCCCAATATGCTAACAATCTTGTTATTTTCCTAAGGGACACCAGACCATAATTGCAGGATGCACTGTCTATTTTAGGTAGATTTACGTGGTATCTGGCTTGCAAGTAAATTGGACCAAAAGTCCAAAATGTTTCCCCTACATTTTCATTCCACCTCAGGGAATGCAAACCATGCAGTCTCGTTCCAGATTAAAAACATAGGCCTGGTTGTAACAAATTCAGTGACAGCCTACATTACTCTAAATGTTTGTCCACTCACCCTTCTTAGGAATAGTTTAAATGCCTGGAAAAATCTCCCCCTCTCATTAATGTTACCATTATTTTTATATGAATGAATGAATGAATGATTTGTATAGCGCTGCAACTGCGAACTGAATCGCCTCGAGGCGCTTGACTGCTCATGTTGGGATGCCATGTATTAGAAGAGGTGGGTCTTGAGTTTTTTCCTGAAGGCCTGATGGTTTTCTTCCATGCGGATGTTGTTTGGTAGAGCATTCCATAGCCGGGGTCCCTGTACTGCGAATCTTCGTTCTCCCTTCGATTTGTAGCGGGCTTTGGGGATGAGAAGGCGATTTTGGTTTGTTGATCGAAGTCTGCGATTCGGTATGTATTTTTCTATTTTCTCACAAAGGTATTGAGGAGCGTTTCCTTGTGTACATTTGTGGGTGAGGCAGAGGGTCTTAAATGTGATCCTGTCTTTTACCTTGAGCCAATGGAGCATCCTTAGGGATGGGGAGATGGATTCCCAGGGTTTCTTTCCAGTGACTATTCTTGCTGCTGTGTTTTGGACAATTTGAAGGCGCGCAATCTGGTAATCCGGTAATCCTATGTAGAGTGAGTTTGCGTAGTCGAGCCGTGAATTGATGATCGTTCCTACTACTACCGCTTTTTCCTTTTCCGGGATGAAGGGGAGGAGTCTGCGTAGCATGCGAAGGAGATGGTGGGATCCGCTGATTACGGATCCTATTTGTGCCTCCATTGTCATCTCTGAATCAAAGATGACTCCGAGGCTTTTGGCTTTGTTGTTTGGAAGGATGGTCTGTCCCAAGATGGTTGGTGGTGTCCAAGGGGTCTTCGTCTTTTTCCTTGAGTTTGCGTCGAGGAGCAGTAATTCTGTTTTTGATCCATTTAGTTTGAGGGAGCTAGTGGTCATCCAGTCATCTATCAATGTGAGACATTTTCCTAGTTCCTGGTATTGGTCTTTTTGTCCGGTGATCCGGGAAGTACAGTTGAGTGTCGTCCGCGTATGAGTGGAAGCACAGATCCAATTTGCTAATAATTTTGAAGAGTGGTCGGATGTAAATGTTGAACAGTACTGGTGACAATGGTGATCCTTGAGGGACTCCATAAGTGATTGCCCGAGTTTCCGAAGTGAAGGCTCCTAGTTTCACTGTTTGTGACCGGTTTCCTAAGAAGGAAGCGAACCATGGCAGATCTCCATCTGTAACTCCTGCCACTTCCTTGAGGCGGCTGAGAAGCATGTTGTGGTCCACTGTGTCGAACGCCGCACTGAGATCCAGCAATACCAGAAGACACGATTCTCCCTCATCCGCTGCTTCTAGGGCGTCATCCCATATTTTCAGAAGTGCCGTTTCTGTGCCATGGCCTGGGCGGAAGCCCGATTGTAGTGGGTCTAGGAGCTTGTGTGTGTCCAGATGAAGTTGAAGCTGTTGTACTACTGCTTTCTCCATGATCTTGGAAATGGTGTTCAGGCTTGTTACCGGTCTGCGATTGTTCGGATCCTTGGGGTCGAGGTTGGGTTTCTTTAGTAATGGTTTGATGATGCCTTGCTTGAGGGAATTCGGAACCAATCCTTCTTTGAACGACTGATTTACTAGGTGTGTGATAGCGGGGGGCCAGAATGTCGGAGCATTCTTTCAAGAGTTTTGTGGGGATGATGTCGTTTGGCGAGGTGCTGTCTCGGAGGCTCTTGATGACATTTTTGGTTTCATCCGTTGTGATCGGGGTAAGTGAAAAATGTGGTGCTTGTGCGCTGTGGATGTAAAATTCCTTACCTGGGTTGAGTTGAGTAGAGCTGGTTGTTGTTTTTTTTTGTTGAATTATTTTCTGAATGTTGTCTATTTTGTTGATGAAAAAATCTGATAATTTGTTGCAGTATTCTTGAGTTTCGTTTCCTCGGGGCTCAAGGCAGGTGGGGTTCATAGTCTGGGCGACTAGTTTGAAAAGTTCCCGTGGTCGGTTTAAGGCTTTTGAGAGGGTGTTTGAGACATGTTCTTTTTTTGCTGTGAAAATTGCTTTATGATATCTCTTGGTGAGTATTCTGTAGTTTGTGTGATTTTCCTTTGTGGTGTTTCTTCTCCAGGCTCTTTCTGCTCTTCTGTGTTCCCGTTTCAGTAGAGTAAGCATGCCATTAAACCAACCAGAATTTTTCTTGCGGATGGGTACTCGATGTTTCGGGGCGACTGCGTCTGCTGTTTGTAGAAGTGCCTTGTTTATGAAGCTGAGTATTCGTTCTGTTGAGTGGTTTTGATTTAGTGTACCCATTTTGTGTGTTAGTGTGGTTTTGAAGATTTCCGAATGTAGTTTCTTCTGCGATCTAATCCAGTGTGTTGTTGCTGCTGGGTTTGGTTTTTGCAGGGAGATGTTGGTGGCGATCTCAAATTTGATAGCGTGGTGGTCTGACCATGGTAGCGCTATGTTGTCTTGAATGCTGATGTCCGTATTTTGCTTGAAGATGAGGTCCAGGATGTGACCCGACCCATGTGTGGGAGCCTTTACTAGTTGTTGAAGCCCTAGGTCTTCCAGTTGATTGATGCAGGTGGTGGCGATGGGGTCTTCGGTGGAATTCGCCCAGAGGTTGAAATCTCCGAGTACCAGAATCTTGTTGTTTTTCAGGGTGTGTGCCGAGATGAATTCCGTGAGTGGTATCGGTAGATTTGTCTTTGGTCCTGGTGGTCTGTAGCATAGCAGCATGTGGATGGTTTCTTGTGGTGTGGTTTGCATCTGTAGAGTAAGTGTCTCCATAAACGTTGCTTTGTTCTGTACCGTAGGTTTGACGAGCGCTAGATGAGCTTTGAAGATCACTGCTAGGCCTCCTCCTTTTTTTCCTTTCCGATGCTCGGTTAGGATCCTGTAGTTTTCTGGCACTAATTCTGTTAGGATGGTGTTGCAGTCGGGTGTTAGCCAGCTTTCCGTGATGAAGAGGCAATCTATGTTGTTTTGTGTGATGAAGTCATGGATTTCGTGCCTGTGCTTGACTGCCGATCTGGTGTTAATCAAAGCGCATGCTAACTGTTGCGGTTGAGTTGTAGTCTTCTTATGTTTGATCGTTGCTTGCGGATCGATCCTTAGTAGTCGTTCTTTTTGTAATATTTTTTGAATGTCGGTCGGTAGAGTTGCGGTCAAATTTCTTAGTCTGCATAGGGACTCTGCTGAGTATTTGAAATTGCACATGTTGAGGTGCTCCAAAAAAATTCCCTGCTGTGGACGAGATGATGCGTTGAAAAAACGCTGATGCTGTTGTTGAGGCGATAACGGTCTTGCGCAGGCTAGTTGAAGATGTTGCGGATCTGTGGGAAAACCCTGTAGACCTACACCCTCCCTCCCGTTGATCCAGAGGAAGGCGAAAAACCCCTACTAGCGCGGCCAATTGCTATTGCAGAGGAAAAAATTCCTTCCTGACCCCCCGAGAGGCGGTCGGATGTAGGTCCCTGGATCAACTGCTAGTGGTGGTCCCCTGCGATACTTACCAGAATATTTACCTTACCGGGTGATCCAATGATGGCGATAGGGTGGATCCTGATGTTGATCTCCCTGCACAGGTACTATGACCCCTGTTACAACCTCCTGTTATAAACTCCTGGTTTTAACTCACCACTTAGACAAGTTCCACTTGGACAGAGTTCAACCAGTCTCAAGGATGAGCAGGCTCACGATGAGCTCTACACAAACTTATATAGGCCTGAAACACCTGGGAGCAATTAGGCACTCCCCTTAATTAGTAAGCTGAAGGAAGGAAAGGAAAAAAAAAAAAACTGTTTAAAAAGTGTAAGAAGAAAAGGGTATTAAGAAGATAAATGGAAAAGGTCCAGAAGAACCTAAAAATGCAATCCAGCAATCACCAGCAGTCAAAAAAGCAAAATTTGTTCACTCTCCACACAGTGTCCTCACTGTTTGGCTTCCAACCAAAATTCTGTATGTTTTTAGAAACTCTCCAGTGTGAATTGCCAAATCGAAATTCAAGTCCATAGATTTATTTAATCAAAAATTTAGGAATCCAGAATAAACTTGGCAACAATCCAAATCCCAACCACTGCGCCTTAGATCACTGAGTACTCTAAAAACTCTACTCTAAAAACTAAAGCAGCCACTTAAATTAGAATATATAAGGGGGAATCAAACCGTAGTCCTGACTGGACTGGAGCCTGAAAGGTAGCGCTCAACTAAATAAAATCTACCCTAATATTACAAAAAATAAAAAATGACAATAATAAAGTAAAAATATAATAAATGTACACTCCCACGTGATGAGTGAATCAAAATAAAGTGACCATGGTGAAAAATATATATATAAAATATTTCAATAATAATAATTTCAATAGTGACTTCAAAAAAAATATATATAAATGGCGATTGGTCACGGCGGACCCGAGGTGTGTGTGACAGCGCAGTCTTAGTCTCACCCTCTCCCGTCCACCTGTATCTCAACTGCCTCTGTATTCCACCGTCTCTCTGTTTGGCAAAAACGTTAGTGATCACCCCAGGGGGCGTGGCTAAGTGGCATTCACCTGCAGTGATCACTAACGTTTTTGCCAAACAGAGAGACGGTGGAATACGCTGTCACACACACCTCGGGTCCGCCGTGACCAATCGCCATTTATATGCTTTAAAGTGGAATTGCAGTGTTTTTGAAATATTGGAGTGGAACCTGCTGTGGTGTACTGAGATTCATTTCTGCTGATTTTTATCGTTTTAAATGTGAGTGAACTGATTGAAGCTTGTGAAGTGTGCTTTTTAATAAATTAGCTGTGTGAAGCCACAGCCGGGTTCCCACAGTTGCAATGCCTACGCTGCAGAGCAGATGGGGGGACAAGTGGGCCTTCCCCCGCATCGCAGGACCCTGGAACAGGTAAGTGTCCGATTATTAAAAGTCAGCAGCTGCAGTATTTGTAGCTGCTGACTTTAAATTTTTTTTTTTTTATGGAAACTCCTCTTTAACTAGATAATTTTTTTTAAACCAGAGCTTAGTATTACTTTAAGCTAAACACCAATCAGTAAAAATTATCACATCACCTCATATCACCTGAGATCCGCGCTATAGCCGAATGACGGCTACAGAGCGGATCTAATTTGCCGGGACGACGTCTATTGACGTCGTCCCGTTCACGAGCGGCCTGCGCTCTGTGATCAGTGAGTCTGTGAGACTCGCTGGATCACCGATCCGAGTAAGGGGTCGATCCCGACCCCTTACCACGTGATCAACTGTCAGCCAATGACAGCTGATCATGTGATATCAACGGAGCCGGTAATCGGCTATTTTTCCTCCTCGCGCTGACAGCGCGAGGAGAAAAAAAAAAGCGATCACCGGCGGCAGTGAGAGGGACATTAGTCACGATCACTGCGTTGTGCCCCGGCTTTACGGTGCCCGCCTGTGCCCCCCTACAAGTGTCGCCTACCAGTGCCCACCAGCTCCACCTGTCAGTGCCCACCATCTCTACCTGTCAGTGCCCATAGTGCCATCTGTCAGTGCCCACAGTGCCATCTGTCAGTGCCACTTGTCAGTGCCCACAATAAGTGCCTGTGTCACCTACCAGTGCACATTAGTGTCACCTACCAGTGCCCATCAGTGCCAACTATCAGTGCCCATCAGTGCCACCTATCAGTGCCATCTATCAGTGCCCATCAGTGCCATCTCTCAGTGCCATCTATCAGTGCCCATCCGTGCCACCCATCCGTGCCCATCAGTGCCATCTTATCTGTCCCCATCAGTGCCACCTTATCAGCGCATATCAATGAAGCAAAAAAATTACCTGTTTGCAAAATTTTATAACAAACTATTAAACATGATTTTTTTTTCTTTTTTTTAATTTTCCATCTTTTTTGGTTTGTTTAGCAAAAAATAAAAACCCCAGCTGTGATTAAATACCACCAAAAGAAAGCCCTATTTGTGGGGAAAAAAATGCTCAAAATGTCATTTGGGTACAGTGTTGTATGACGGCGCAATTGTCATTCAAAGTGCGTCAACGCCGAAAGCTGAAAATTGGTCTGGGCAGGAGGGGGGGTTTAAGCTCAGTAAGCAAGTGGTTAAAAATGATTATTGTATTCAGCAGAAATTTACATTATCTCTCATCTTTATTGAGCCCCTTCTTTTCCTTTGTGTTCCTTTACCAGTGAGATGAGAGACTTGAGCCCCACAGAGACCTAAATGAGAAAACGTAAAGCAGCAAGTTGTCTGTAACTGCTCACACACACCAGTAATTAGTTAACGGTAGTGATTTTTATGGCTTTAGGATATTTTTTATCAGGATATCAGTTTCAGCCAAAAAGATGTGATGTGAAGCACAGACTGTATTCATGTGCAAGAAGGTATAGACCCAAAGCTCCCAGAGCTGCAGAGAGCAATGAAGCAACTGAACCCCAGCCTTGTATTTTATATTATAGCCTCATTTAGTACATAACACACAGAGTATGTAGCAATATAAAAGTTCTGGGGCTGTTCTTATCAGTGTTCACATTCTATCATTCTTTAGAAGTAACATGGTATGGAATGATATTCCCCTTTAAATCCAAGCTGATGTTTCAGCATTAGATGGATATTAGTGTATCGTAGTACTAGAAACCTGCATCTGCAGCAGAAACATCTCCCTATGCTAGCTTGCTCAGCTTCTTGGCGAAAAAAAAAAATAGGCTCCTGATTTCTCTATTTATTTCTGTCTGCCTGACCTGACTTGGACTCTTTAAAGAGCACCTGCAGTGCTGCAGAAATATGCTGCAAAAGGAAATGAGAGGGAAGGTGGAAAATCACTTTATTTGAAAAGATTACATTTTGGGGGGCATATGGGTTGCTCTCTTCTAATATGAGCTGAGTGCCAGCACTTAAACTCTGGGGAAAGTAAAAATCCTGCCTTGCAACAGGGCCGCCTC
The DNA here is from genome assembly GCA_028564925.1 of Lithobates sylvaticus. Taxonomy (NCBI): domain Eukaryota; kingdom Metazoa; phylum Chordata; class Amphibia; order Anura; family Ranidae; genus Lithobates; species Lithobates sylvaticus. Next base: position 684,941,958 of record CM053026.1, on the reverse strand, counting down.
ACACTGCAAGTAGGGTTGCCACCTTTTCTTCAAGCCAAACCCAAACATTTTAGTGGCCTGGGACACCTTTGGGTGCCCCAATGAGAGTAGTAATGTGGTGCATAAAGCGTACCGCAGCAAAATATGGGTGTGGCCAGGGGCGTAACTAGAAATCACAGGGCCCCATAGCAAAATGTTGTTTGGGCCCCCCCCCCCAAAAAAAAATTTGAACTGTACAAAACAAATGACAGTCTGACTCCCACTCCCTTCCTACCTCTTGTTCAGACTCCAGAGCCTCCTCATGTGCCGAAAACGATGTCCCTTCACAGGTGAGCTCGAGCATTCTGCCAGCCAGCGGAGTGCCTCCTTACATCTCAGGTCCCCAGCCAGCAGAGTGCCTCCTTACATCTCAGGTCCCCAGCCAGCGGAGTGCCTCCTTACATCTCAGGTCCCCAGCCAGCAGAGTGCCTCCTTACATCTCAGGTCCCCAGCCAGCGGAGTGCCTCCTTACATCTCAGGTCCCCAGCCAGCAGAGTGCCTCCTTACATCTCAGGTCCCCAGCCAGCAGAGTGCCTCCTTACATCTCAGGTCCCCAGGCAGCGGAGTGCCTCCTTACATCTCAGGTCCCCAGCCAGCAGAGTGCCTCCTTACATCTCAGGACCCCAGCCAGCGGAGTGCCTCCTTACATCTCAGGACCCCAGCCAGCGGAGTGCCTCCTTACATCTCAGGTGTCCCCAGCCAGTGGAGTGCCTCCTTACATCTCAGGTGTCCCCAGCCAGCGGAGTGCCTCCTTACATCTCAGGTGTCCCCAGCCAGCGGAGTGCCTCCTTACATCTCAGGTGTCCCCAGCCAGCGGAGTGCCTCCTTACATTTCAGGTACCCCCCCATTGGAGCCCTTCTATATCCCAATAGCAGTGTCTCCCAGGGGGGAACAAAATAGAGGCGGAGCCGGCCGGCTACAATAGAAATTGAGCTGCGGCACCACCCACTCCCCACCCCTTTCGACAGCAGGTCACAGGTGACAGACAGACCGGGGGCGGGGGTGGGCGGCGCCACAGCTCTATTTCTACTGTAGCAACTAGGCAGGCTCCCTGTCTGGTCTTCGGGAAAATGGCGGCCGGAGGAGACAATATCTCCGCCGGCCGCGGACCTCTAGCGGCGGCAGCGGCGGCAGCAGGGAAAAAGCAATATTTATTGTCAACTAGGATGGGGCCCTACTTGGCTGTGGGCCCCATAGCAAATGCGTGGGTCGCTATGGCAGTAGTTCCGCCACTGGGTGTGGCCAAATTACTCCTGTTGAAAACATCACCCTGCCCACCAGTGATGCAGAACCTGCCCCCAGACAGCCGCCCGCAGCTCCTGGACAGCAAAAGATTTGTATGTGACTATCTTGGTTACTTGGGGAGCCACAGCCTGGTCTGAATAATGTGTCTGGGTTTCAGTCTGCTTGAAACCCAGACACTTGTTTCAAAACTTGGACTGTCCGGGTGAATCCCGGACAGGTGGCAACCCTAAAGGCAAGGGTTAATTGTTCACTTGAGTCTAGGGGACTAGGTTAATGAGTTTTACTTTCCTGATCCTTCATTCCCACAGGCTCCTCTGTGCTGCAAGACCAATCCCTGCAGCCTCTTTTTCCCTATGATTAGGTGGTTGGAGGCCCCTGATGTCATCAAGACTAACACAAAGTCCATAGCCTTGGAATGGATGTGAGGATGCCAAGGGTAAAAGTCCACTACTGGTGCATAGGAATCATCTACTGGGGGGAGCAGAGGATCAGATAAGTAAAACAAGCACACGGTCGGTTTTTCCGACGGGAAATGTTCGATGTGAGCTTGTTGTCGGAAATTCCGACCGTGTGTAGGCTCCATCGGACATTTTCCGTCGGAATTTCCAACAAACAAAATTTGAGATCTGGATCTCAAATTTTCAAACAACAAAATCCGTTGTCGTAAATTCCGATCGTGGGTACACAATTCGACGCACAAAGTTCCACGCATGCTCAGAATCAAGCAGAAGAGCCACACTGGCTTTTTAACTTCATTTTTCTTGGCTCGTCGTACGTGTTGTACGTCACTGCGTTCTTGGCGATCGGAATTTCCGACAAGATTTGTGTGACCGTGTGTATGCAAGACAAGTTTGAGCCAACATCCGTCGGAAAAAAAACATGGATTTTATTGTCGGAATGTGTGATCGTGTATTACAGTAAAGGGGTAGCCTGGATTTTCACCTTTCCTGGAGTTGGACCTCCCATTTTACACCTGGCCCCTGTAAAGAGATTAGGATGTAGAAGAGTTTGGTGTCAATGATGTTAGTGCCCAGAGATGCTATACGTGACCACCATACTTATGCACATACTTTTTTTTAACCTTCTTGTTTCACTGCCATGGTAACAGGAAGTACACATGGTTTGCAAGGTGTTCCATGCAAAATGCACCAAAACCTTTGGTATTGGAAAAACAGAGAACGTACCCTAACATCCTCCTTCACAGAATTTGATTAGTACTACATCTATCACCCGTAAGGAATACTAGCTCCAGGAGAGCACACTAGGGCACATGACATGTCTTCTCCATAACTGGTACCAGATCCAAAAGTTGGGGAATTGATAGTCTCCAGCTGTAGATGGGAGTCCCAGCTGTGACAGGAAAGCAGGGCACTACTAGACCCTGGCACCCAGGACACATGCCCTAGGTATTCTACTGAGTGCCCTATGTCTTTTTTGTACCAAGTGGTGGCATTAGCCAAAGCCTACATTTTTAGACACACATATATCTATCTATCTATCTATCTATATATATATATATATATATATATATATATATATATATATATATATATATATCGATCTCTCTCTCTCTCTCTCTCGCTCTCTCTCTCTCTCTCTCTCTCTCTCTCTCTCTATATATATGGTCTGTACTGAAAGTAATGCAATAGTGGACATTATTTTTTTATTAACTTACATACCGTATTTTTCCCTCCATAAGACGCACCTAGGTTTTAGAGGAGAAAAAAAATATTCTGCTGCTGATTTGGAGCATAGGAGAGGATGCCCACATCCCCAATTAATATGCTATAGTTTGTAACTTACACAACCAATCAAAGCTGATGCCTAAAAATAGGCGTCTATCAAGTGTGCCAGATAGCTTCCAGGCAGCAAACAAATATGACCCTGTCACCAAATTCAGTCTATATACAATTCATAGGAAACATCACCATCTTATAACAAATTCACCATGCAGGCTGTGGGCACAGCACTGCAGGTGCAGTCTGATAAAGAAAGACCTGAGAATGACTAGATACCTGTCGCCATGTACACAAATCACGTGGTCACTCCAGCAGATGACACGCTGGAGATGCCGGCCTCTTGTATCCCCCGCTCGATCGACGTCTGACGTCACAGATCAAGCAGGGATGAAAAATCGGCACTGCGCCTGTGCGAGTGACATGACACCCCAGCCAGCCTACAGGACCCAGAAGACATAGCGGGGAAAGGAGAGGAGATGTGTCTGACATTGTAACACGGTGGCGGCTGGTCAGTATTCGCTCCAAAAGACGCACAGGCATTTCCCCTCCTTTTGTTGGGGGAAAACATGCGTCTTATGGAGCGAACAATACGGTAAGTGGTTGAAATTTCACTTGTTTGTAGAGTAACTCTTCCTCTATAGTACCTCCTCTTCTTCTTTTCCATTGCAAGTAAATAATGGATTCTAAGCAGAAGCAACTTGTGATCATTGAGTTCTTGACGAAGGAGGGGTGCAGGCTGCCCGACATCCACAGAAGGCTACAGAGTGTTTATGGAGATGACACAATTGACAAGAGTCACCAATGACAAAATGTTGCTCTTGTCAATGCCTCATCTCTGTAAACATTCTGTAGCCTGTGTGTTAGATGTGCATCAGGGATGAATGCTGATACAGTGGGTTTTCATGTAACGACGCGTTTCGCCAACTTTTGCTTCATCAGGGTTCATGAAAACCATACAACACTCATCTAAGAAAAAACAATTACATTTACATATTTTGCATAAGTTTACATCCATAATGGTACCTCCCTCCTAAAGAAGGGTTATAACACTGATGTTTTTTTTTCCATCAGTGAAGAGAAATCTCCCCAATGGGACAACACAGGTGGCAAAATACTGACTGGTTCCTATTGGAAGGTTCCTCTCTATTCCTCTTCTCGTTACAACCTATAATTTGGGATTCCCTTTCACTTTTGGTGATAATGTTAAACCCCGGTTCACATTGACTTTGGCATTGAAATAAGAAATCACATGATTTCAAAGCCGCATGTCAGTGCGACTTCGGGTGTGACTTGAAAGACATCTATGCGGCTTCATGCACAGATGTCTATTCAAGTCGCACCCAAAATCATCAAAAGTAGTGCAGGAACTACGTTTTCAAATCGAAGAGTGGGCTTTGCATTGATTTGAACATGCTCATTGCCGGGAATGGGATGCGACTTGTCATGCGTTCTATGACAAATTGCTCCAGTGTGAACGGGGGCTAAAGTAGAAGTCTGGGCTAATCTTAAAACTGCCCTCTCCCTCCCCCCTCCTAACACCTATACTAACTAGCCTGTGTAAGAAAGATGCATATATTTACCTATTTTCAGGTGATTGTACTGTCCTGTATAAGCCAGCGCTGGCTACATGAAAGAGGAGGGAGTGCTGACAACACAAGGGCCATAGTAAGCCTATAAGTGACATCACTGCCCAGGCATTACCAGCCACTGTTGTGAGATCTCTCCTCTCTCCTGCAGGCATCAGGAGTGGATTGAAGATCAGTAAGTATATGAATCTTTCTTCCACAGGTTAGTTAGTATAGGTGTTAGGAGTAGGGATGGGCTGAACACCCCCCCCCCCCCCCCGATTCGGTTTGCTCCAGAACATACGAAACAGGCAAAAAATTTGGCAGAACACACAAACACCGTTAAAGTCTATGGGACACGAACATGAATAATCAAAAGTGCTAATTTTAAAGGCTTATATGTAGAGATGGACTTGCGGTTCGCCCCGTGGTCGGTTTGCGGAGAACTTTGTGCATTCGCTATTCGCCTAACCGGCGGACATATGGCGCTGTTCGCGGCCGCCATATTCTTTTACATTGTGAAGAACTTTGACCCGTGACACATCCATCATGTGGTACAGGACAGCCAATTGAGACATTTCAGCACATGGACATACCCCCTACCTTATAAATAGACCTGATCTGGCTACCATTTTACATTCTGTCTTTTGTCAGTGTAGGGAGAGGTTGCTGTGTGGAGCAGGGACAGTCTGTAATCACTAGCTATTAGGTCCACAAAAGTCCTTTTAAGGACTGGTATAGGTGTACAGTATATAGGGGTGTAATACACTTATAATATACTTTCAAATATAGAAAGCATATTATAGTGCATTTCTACTGTGCAGCATTGTGACTGCTAAGCGGTTCTGCAGCTCTTTTGTTAGTGTAGGGAGAGGTTTCTGTGTGTCGCAGGGACAGATTGTAGCAACACAAATCGCTAATGAATATAGGTCCACAAAAGTCCTTTTATGGACTGGTATAGGTGTACTATTTGGTGTGCAGTATACAGGGGTGTAAATCACTTATAATATACTTTCAAATATAGAAAGCATATTATAGTGCATTTCTACTGTGCAGCATTGTGACTGAGTGGAGCTGAGTGGTTCTGCAGCTCTTTTGTCAGTGTAGGGAGAGGTCCCTCCAACACGAGTTTATTTTCCTTTTATGCTTCAGTAACCGGAGAGTTGAAAAGAGAAAGGGGTTAGCAGATAGAACTGATTCAAGCACACTCTTGGCTTCCGAGTGGGTACAGCTCACCTGGATAGTCACCCAATGGCACTAGCAGCCGGCATGTAGCTCGAACAGTGACTTAGTCCCCACCAAGGACAAAGTCAAGGAGATCCCTCCTTAGGTAGCAGGCTAGCAGCACTACGCAAAGGCAGTCTGCGGAGCAAGGAATCCTTCCCTCCGACAGGTCACCAGGCCTCTCTCGAGACAGCAATCTTTATCACTCGCCTCCTGTTATGGGACCAATCCTCCCCTGGCTTCCTCTTAGTCAGAGCGGTCGCCCTCACCTGGGCTCCCTGGGTTTCCTTTCTGGCTTTGTAGACCCATTTAAAGGTACTGGGCCTACCTGGAACTCCGTAGCCTCGTGCCCAAGACCCCACAGTCAATGCTTGTATCCCCCCTCAAGGGTATACACTCCTCCGGGTACAGGTCCCCGGGTATTCGCGCCCAGAACAATGGCGTCTGCCTCTTTTGTACCCTCTTCCGGCATGCACAGCGGGTAGACCACGCCCACTGCACGGCTGCCGAGAGAGGACACCCAATAGCCACTCCATCACCTGTGGTTCAACCCCGGGTACAAGTGTCAGCACCACCTATACACCTAAGGGGAACTGCACGCCAGGTGAAACAGCAGCAAGGCAGAGTCCAAACAATTAGAAGACCCGAGCCAACTATTGCTCAGGTCACCCCTAAATTTGGGATACCCGCTACAATAACTTATAAAAAAAAAAATGATGGCAACTTTTCCTAAAGCAGGATCATCTCCTGCACCCCTTTCATAGCCTGGCCTGGCCTTGCCTCTCCTCCATGGCCTTTATGCGCTCCTGAATTGACCAAATTTTAGAGATAAAAAAACAATGCTTGTCGTTGTCGATCCCAGATTCGCTTAATACTTCTGGTACGTCAGTGTCCATGTTGTGGGACTATGTGTACACAGCTAGTAAGTATTTTGTGGCTGCAAATATGACCTGGAGGTTTTTAATGTTCATCTACCATTAAAGTGAATAGGACCCGCCGCGAACCTGCGGTTTGTGAACATTTGTGCGCGCTCGCGCGATCACGAACCATCCCGTTATATGTTCGTCAATCACTACTTATATGCAAGTTATTGTCATAAAAAGTTTTTGTGGACCCGGGTCCTGCTCCAGGGGACATGCATCAATGCAAAAAAAAGTTTTAAACACGGACGTTTTTTGGGAGCAGTGATTTTAATAATGCTAAAAGTGAAACAATAAAAGTGAAATATTCCTTTAAATTTCGTACCTGGGTGGTGTCTCTAGTATGCCTGTAAAGTGGGGGATTTTTCCCGTGTTTAGAACAGTCTGACAGCAAAATTACATTTCTAAAGGAAAAAAGGTAATTTAAAAGTACTCGTGGCTATAATGAATTGCCGGTCCCGGCAATACAGATAACATTTATTGAAAAAAATGGCATGGGATTGACCTTGCTTTGTGCACTGGTGCGCAGTCATGTTGGAACAGAAAGGGGCCATCCCCAAACTGTTTCTACAAAGTTGGGAGCATGAAATTGTCCAAAATGTCTTGGTATGCTGACGCCTTAAGCGTTCCCTTCACTGGGTCTAAGGGGCCAAGCCCAACCCCTGAAAAACAACCCCACACCATAATCCCCTCTCCACTAAATGATTTGGACCAGTGCACAAAACAAGGTCCATAAAGACATGGATGAGCGAGTTTGGGGTGGAGGAATGTGACTGGCCTGCACAGAGTCCTGACCTCAACCCGATAGAACACCTTTGGGATGAATTAGAGTGCAGACTGCGAGCCAGGCCTTCTCATCCAACATCAGTTCCTGACCTCACAAATGCGCTTCTGGAAGAATGGTCAAACATTCCCATAGACACACTCCTAAACCTTATGGACAGCCTTCCCAGAAGAGTTGAAGCTGTTATAGCTGCGAAGGGCGGGCCAACTCAATATTGAACCCTACGTAGTAAAGCCTCGTACACACGGTACGATTGTTGGCCAACCAAGCGTCTGATTTTTGTCAAAAGGACGTGTGCCAGGAACTTGTCTTGCATACTAACGGTACACAATTGTCGTGCCACAAACATGAACGCAGTGATGTACTACGAGGAATTTCAGCTCTTGAGCGCCACCCTTTGGACCTTCTGCTAATTTCGTGTTTGGTGAGCATTGATTCCGAGAATGCGTTTGTACTTTTGATAATGTGTGACGGATTTGTGTACTGACCATACGAAAATCTGACGTCAAACCGCTGTCTGCCGAAAATTTACTAGCCAACTTTTTGTAGAAATTTGGAGCTTACTAACGGTAAGATTTTAGGACAACAGTTTGTCAACAGACAATCTCTGCCAACAATTGTACCGTGTGTGCGAGGCTTTAGACTGGGATCCATTAAAGGTCATGTGCGTGTAAAGGCAGGCGTCCCAATACTTTTGGTGATATAGTGTATGTGTCTGTGCACACATAGGAGGAGGAGGCAGAAGAAAAAAACCCATCAACTGTGCATTCAGGAGAGGAGCTTGTGAGCAAGAAAAATAAAACACTCGCAAGTGTCTAAACAGGCGTAAATGTGCATTAATGAGAGGCGTGTTCCTGCATTAATGGATTTTATTGGCGGATAGAATGTATTAATGTCAGATGCAGCAATACGCAAAAAGACTATAAGGCCTGGTTCACACCTAGGCATTTTTTAGTGTGTTTTCAGTTTTGCAGAATCACACTACAGTCCATTTAATATGGTTTCCTATGGATGTCGTTTTTCCTATGGATGTCGTTTTTCCTATGGATGTCGTTTTTCCTATGGATGTCGTTTTTCCTATGGATGTAGCATTTTATGGAAAGGGCCGGGACTTTTTTCTGGTTCCATAGACTTCAATGGTTTAAAAACGTGTATTGAAAATGCACCTGGAATATGCAAACTGCGACCTGCATAGGTGTGAATCCGGCCTAAATGCACATGCAGAAACGTGGCTTTTTACTGCATTTTTGCTGCTACTAAACTCCTGTAGGAGAAAAAAAAAAAAAAACATCATTAGCATACTGGACAAACAGAGGGGGAGAATAGAAACAGAATAGGGACCGCCGAAAAAAGACAGAGTAGTCCATCGAGTCTGTTTCTTTTTTTATTTATCTGTTTTGTCTGAATATAGATCTATATTTGTCCCCAGCATGTTTGAAGCCATTTACTGTTGACTGTCTCACTACCTCTGCTGGAAGTTTATTCCAAGCATCAACTACCCTTTCAGTAAGAACCCTTTCACACTGAGCCGCGGGCTGCGTCAGTGGTAAAATTTTAGCGGCGCTTTACCAGGGCTAAAAATAGCGCCTGCAAAGCGCCTGAAAAATGCCTCCCCTGCAGCCCCAGTGTGAAAGCCAGAGGGCTGGCAAACGTTAAGGGCATCTTCACACTGGCAGTGCCCGGGCGTCAGCGGTAAAGCGCGGCTATATTTAGCCATGTTTTTTTGCAGCGCTATTCGGCCGCTAGCAGGGCGCTTTTAATCCCCACTAGCGGCTGAAGAAAGAGTTAAATGCGCCCTAAAAGCGCCGCTGCTGAAGTGCTTTTCAGGCTCTTCAGCAGCGGTGCCCATTCATTTCAATAGGGAGGGGTGGTTTAGGATCGCTCTATACAACGCGTCTCCACCGCTCCAAAGATGCTGCTTGCAGGACTTTTTTTAGACCCCTTTCACACTGGAGGCGTTTTTCAGGCGCACTAGTGCTAAGAATATCGCCTGAAAAAAGCCTCAGCTGCAATCCCAGTGTGAAAGCCCTTCTTTGGAGCGATGTAGGAGCGGTGAATACACCACACTCCGAAAGCACCCCTGCCCGTTGAAATCAACGGGCAGCGCCACTGAACTGCCAGCAAAGTGCCGCTGCAGTGGCGCATTGCAGGCGTTGTTAACCATTTTTCTGCCGCTAGCGGAGGTTAAAAGCACCCTGCGAGCGGCCGAAAAGCGCTGCAAAAACGGTAAAACGCTGCTAAATATAGCCGCGCTTTACCGCTGGCGCCCGGGCGCTGCCAGTGTGAAGGTGCCCTTAACGTCTGTCACCCCTCTGGCTTTCACACTGGGGCTGCAGGGGAGGCATTTTTCGGGCGCTTTGCAGGCTTTTAGCCCTTTAGAGCCTGAAAAATGCCTCCAGTAAGCAGGACAGGGACAAGGGGTGGGCAGGAGGGGGCGGCTGCCCTGGGCACTGTGGTATCATGTGAGGTGGGGAGGCACCACAAGGAGATTGGGGGAAGGGGATTTGTGTTGGGAGGGGGGATTTGGGGGGCAGCAGGGGGTAAGAATTGTTCTAGGTGGGAAAATTTGGAGGGGAGTGCTAGGAGTGGTGATTTAGGGGGATTTGTGTGAGGGATGGGGGGGGGGAGAGGATTTGTGCTAGAAGGGGGGCTTGTGCTAGGATGGAGAAGTGGAACTTTAGCTGGGAGGGGGGAATCTGGAGTTGGGGGAGAGGATTTGTGCTGAAAGGGGAAATTTGAGGGGTAGAGGATTTGTGCTAGGAGGGGGGACTTTTTTTTGGGGGGGGGGGGGGGGAGTATTTGTGCTGGGGGCATACTGAGAGAGAGAGGATGTGAGGCAAGGGGGGGGTGGGGGTAAGATTTGTGCTGGAGGGGGGATTTCAGAAGAGGGGATGGATTTGTACTGGTAGGAGGGAAATTTCTGCTTAGAGGGTAAACATGCAGACTGGTCCTCAATTTTTTTTTGTTGGGGGGGGGGGGGGGGGGGGATTTTCCTTAAAATAGTGCTCATACATCTTGGGGTGGGGGGCACAATTTGGCATGCTCGCCTTGGGCTCTAGATGACTTTTTCCCGGCACTGCCAGTGTGAAAGGGGTCTTAAATAATATGTGCAGGGGCAGACAGCAATACAAACCTGACAGGGGTTCTAATCCTTGTTCAGTTTATTAAAAACTAAAAAAAAAAAAAAAAAAAAAAAAGTTTTAGTTTTACTTTAACCCTTGCAATGCAGGATTTGGGGGTCTGTAGGGGTTTGTCTTGTTCCAGGACAGAGTGGGGCTGGAGGTCTCCTGTGGATGAAGGTTGTGTGATTCCCATGTAATAATGGATGATGACGTCTCTGGTCGGTGTATATGGGGAGATGAATGATGCGGAGTGTAGTAGAGCAGGCCCCGCCCCCAGGCTGCAGAGCGGAGCGGAGTCTCTGTGTCTCTCTCTCTCTCTCTGTCTCTCTCCGGTGATATTAGTACATAGAGCGCTCCCCGGACAGCCGCTCCTCCGATCATCCCCGGGAAGCTCCGATCTGCGGACATCGCTATGAGTACCTGTAGGAAGAGATGTAAGCGGGAGATCCTGAAGTTTGTACAGTATCTGGTCCGGCTGGCCACAGGAACCCTACATGCAGGTAAACTTCAATAGCGGGGAGGGGGACAGCCAATCAGCACCCAGCTGTCAGAGACCTGTCACCTCTATAATGATGGGGGGTGACCTACCTGGCAAGGTGTAAGTGGCACACAAGCTGCGGGTGACATGACATTTACATCACAGATTTACTAAGAATGAAGCAGCTGTAGGTGACAACCAATCAGCTTCTAGCTTTCATTTGCCAGGCTTAATTGAACACGTTGAGCTAGAAGCTAATTGGTTACAGCTGTGTTTTGTTTTGTGAAGTCAAAGATCACTTCTACCCAAGGTTGCCAACTGTCAGTAAATTTACAATTTTTGCATGTCAGTAATGGACATTCATGGACAGAGGCAAAGATTTTACAAACTGTCATTTACTGACCGTTGGCAACCCTGCGTCTGCCCATGTGATCGCATTGTTGGTGGTGTTCTGCTTACTTGGGGTTTTATGATTAAAGTGGTCTTTTTTTATTTTTATATCATTTTTATTGTTTTCTGGATTATTTGTACAAGAAAAAAGTAATCATACAGAATGTGATAAACAACAGAGATATTGGAAGAATGGTAAATACAGTATGTGAGGCTCGTCATAATAATTAGTAATATTTTGTACTCTTTGGCTATTTTCACACTGGGGGCGCGCCGGCGACAGCTGTAAAGCGCCGCTCGTTTTAGCTGCGCTTGACCGTCGACTTAGCGGCAATTTACCGCCGTTTTAATGTCGCTTTACCGCCGTTTTGCGGGGCTTTACTGTGGTTTTAGCAGCGCTTTACCGACGTCTTAGCAGCGCTTTACCGTGGTTTTAGCTGCACTTTACCGTAGTTTTAGCGGCGCTTTACCATCATCTTAGCGGCACTTTGCCGTCGTCTTAGCTGCGCTTTACCGTCGTCTTAGCAGTGCTTTACCGTCGTTTTAGCTGCACTTTACCGTCGTTTTAGCAGCGCTTTACCGTCATCTTAACAGGGCTTTACCGTCGTCTTAGCAGCGATTTACTGTGGTTTTAGCTGCACTTTACCGTAGTTTTAGCGGCGCTTTACCATCGTCTTAGCGGCACTTTGCCGTCGTCTTAGCTGCGCTTTACCGTCGTCTTAGCGGCTCTTTACCGTCGTTTTAGCTGTACTTTACCGTAGTTTTAGCAGTGCTTTACCGTCATCTTAACGGCGCTTTACCATCGTCTTAGCAGCGCTTTACCATGGTTTTAGCTGCACTTTACCATAGTTTTAGCGGCGCTTTACCATCGTCTTAGCGGCACTTTGCCGTTGTCTTAGCTGCGCTTTACCGTCGTCTTAGCGGCGCTTTACCCTCATTTTACCAGCGCTTTCATAGTTTCATAGTTCATAGTTTCATAGTTTGTAAGGTTGAATAAAGACATCAGTCCATCCAGTTCAACCTGAGCGAGTGTCTACAATTGTCCCCATCCCTGTACATTGCACACTCACATCAGTCCCTACCCTCAAGGAGCCCACAATCCAAGGTCCCCATTCATATACTAGGGCCAACTTTGGACAGAAGCCAATTAACCTACCTGCATGTCTTTGGATTGTGGGAGGAAACCGGAGTACCCGGAGGAAACCCACGCAGGCACAGGGAGAACATGCAAACTCCAGGCAGGAAGTTTCGTTGTTGGCTTTACCGTCATCTTAGCGGCGCTTTACCAACGTTTTAGCGGCGCTTTACCTTCGTTTGAGCAGCGCTTTTCCGCCACTAGCGGGGCACTTTTAACCCCCACTAGCGGCCTAAGAAAGGGTTAATAGCGCCCATGAAGCAGCGCTTGAGAATCGCTTTTCAGGCGCTTCAGAAGCACTGCCCATGCATTCCAATGGGCAGGGATGGTGGAGGAGCCGTGTATTCAGCGCTCCCAAACCGCCCCAAAGATGCGGCTTGCAGGACTTTTTGTAAACGTCCCGCAAGCGCACCGCTCCAGTAAGAAAGCACTCAGGCT